>JACRUU010000007.1:3694866-3709866 GCA_030449085.1 Kryptopterus vitreolus
GTTCCTTCCATATTCACTGTCTCGCTCACAGATTAAAATTTGACTCACCGAATGACTCGTTGAATGACTCACCGAAAACACGTAGACGGTTTCAGTGTTTGTTAACGGAATGCGGGGCGACTCAGTGCCTTTTATAATTACCACAGTTACACACACACACACACACACACACACACACACCACACACCTCTACTGCATCAGATATCCACAGTAACACGATTCTCATTTTCATGAATTCTGCCTTAATCGGATCAGCCGCCGATTTTCAGCCATTTTTTTTCTTCGGACTTCTCACCTCCTGTGCGTCCGATCAGAGGTCAAAGGTCAAAACCGTAAGCCTTTTCACTACGCGTTGCATCACCAGACCCCCACCCCCCCCCCCCACACACACACCACACACACTGCACACTGCCCCCCATTCCCGACCGAAAACACCCCGATGCTTTTGACTCTGAACGTCGACTACGATGGCGATGACGACGATCGATTGATGATGATGGACGACGATGATGATAAAGAAGACCAACTCGTGTTGCTTTTGTCCGTTTCCGGTTACTTTTTCGTCGAAACACACTCGACTCGTTTTCTCTCTTCAAAGAAAAAAAAAAAAAACAACAACTTTTGTTTTTTATCATTCTGAAAACTTTTGTGTCTGTGGTCACTTTTTTTATATGAAGACGTACTCTTTTTTTTATATGAAAATCACTCACACACACACACACACACACACACACACACACACACACACACACACACACACACCACACACACCACACCACACACCACGAGTGTGACTTTATTCCGTACGGATATAAATGTGTGTATTGTGCTTCATTGCCCATGCACAGTTTATATATATATATATATATATATATATATATATATATATATATATATATATATATATATATATATATATATATATATATATATATATATATATATATATATATTATTATATATATATATATATATATAATTATAAATACACACACAGCATACACATACGCGATGAACGTGGCATCAGGGTTCAAAAAGACAAGGTATGATTTATTTATTTTTTTCCACCACACAACTGCAGACAGACTTTTTTTTAAATTCATTTTTGTTGTTTTGTTTTGTTTGTTTGTTTGTTGTTAATGCAGGCAATAAGGTCCGACACCACTGAGACACCAGGACGCATTTCACAGAGCTTTATCTCTCCGCTATTATATTTGCCACCAGATGAAGTTTGTTTTTTATTTCATAACGGTTTTTATAAGCGGGGCGAAGCGCGTAATAATGCGAATTACGGAATTATATTATTATTATTATTATTATTATTATTATTATTATTATTCTCTTAGGATGCACCCGAAAACTCTACATTTGGGCTGATTTCCATTACGTGTTTTTTCAACATCCAGGCCAAAAAATGATTATTATTTATTTATTTATATTTTTTTATTTTATTTGATATCTGCTAGCTGTAATCTTCCGAGTGGGCGGGGGGGCTTCTTAACTTGAACACCTTTCAACACTAAAAAATACATCAAGAATCGCCTTTTCCAGTCGAATTTCCTTTTACTCCGGACATAAACGTGATTGTTTAGTAACTTTTATTGATCCTTATATACATTCTTATAAATATATATATAAATATATATATATATATATATATATATATATATATATATATATAAACATGGATAATATATACGCCCCCCCACCCCTTGGCGTGTATACACGTTGTTCCGCCTGAATGAAATAATTCCGACCGAGTTTTTTTTCCCCAAGTAAATAAATAAACAAATAAATAAAAAATAGAGACTGTGGATTTACTCGAGCATTGAAGCACGAAAAAAAAACCCTAAATAATGATAGGAATGTAATTAATAAATATTCATGGTTTTCTTCTTAGAAAGCTGGATTTGTGAGCCGAGTCTCATTCATATATATATATATATATATATATATATATATATTATATATAATATATATATAAAAACGAGCTCCCACCTTTTTTTCGTTCAGCCGCAAAAACACTATGGGGAGGTGCTACCACTAGGGGGAGACGGAAGCTCAGTGGTTAAGGTTACCGTAGGTTTAAATTCCACCACCACCACCACCAAGCTGCCACTAGGGGGCTCTTAATCAAGGCCCGTAACCCTGGACTGTTCAGATGTAAGTCGCTCTGGATAACGGCGTCTGTAGCAGGAGATCTTCCACTCCAGCCTCAGGCATCGCAGATCTTCATCAAGTGTTGGAAAAGCGAACTCATCCAAAAACGATGGTGCGCGGCTCGGAAACGTGGGCGTCCCGATACTTTTGACCCTAACGTGTTTGCATATCCTCCAGGGGTGCACATACTTTTAGTCATATGGCATGTGCCTCCTTTTGATAACCACATCTGATTTTGGAGAACGCAGGCAGACGTCTTTCTCCAGAGTGGATCTCGTTTCATATAACTGAGCAGGTATGGTGGGGTGGGTGTTAGTGTTAAGGGCCTTGCTCAGGGGCCCACAAGTTTGGTGCCCTTAAAAGTCCATTACATTTAATCTAAAGATGTTAAATCTCCAATAGTAATATAATATATATATATATATATATATATATATATATATATATAATGTGATAGCCAGGAAAACAATGTAAACATTTTTTTTTTTGTTTATTTATTTATTTTTAACGATGTTCCCACCACCATGCTTCACTGTGAGGTCTGTATATTTCCAGGGTCGAGCTCAGGATCGGACATTCGTAATATCTTCTGTAAAGAAAAATCGCAGCCTGGTTTTTAACGTAAACCCCGTGCGTTGAAATGCGAGTCCCCTTAGGATGCGTCGTAAACATGTGTATAAAGGATGTTGTTTGTTTGTTTGTTTGTTTTTTTACAGCGTTTCCTGGCCGAGGGGGCGGAGTCAGGCGATCCCTACTCATCTGGTGCGAATCGTTTCGTATCATTTTCACGTTTTTGAGGAAAACAAACAAAAAAAAGGAATGGAAAAAAGACCATCCCTCTTTCTCGACTCTCTCCGCTTTATTTATTTGGAGTCGGAAAACGAGGGGGTTTTTTCTTTACGTTCGACTTTAAAAAAAAACAAACAAAAAAACGACAAAAAAAAAAACACGTCGCTTGTAAATCGGAGCTCTTTTTTTCCCCGACGGCGTCGCGGTGCATGGACACGAGTCGGACCGTTCTCTCGCCTCGAATGTTACAAAAAACTCACTTTTGTTATTATTTTTGTTTGTTTGTTTTTTTTTATACAACTCAGTGGTGTGTAGTTGTGTATTTTATTTGTTTCGTATTTACAGAGCACACGTGCCTACAATCCTACTCACACAAACACACAAACATAAACAAACACAAGCACTCGTGTATTATCCCTTTTTTGTTGTTGTTGTTGTTGTTGTTGCAGAAATATGGGCGTGGTCAGGACAGTTCACCGGTCATGTGACCCTTGAACACGCTGTACATATACGTGTGTGTGTGTGTGTGTGTGTGTGTGTGTGTGTGTGTGTGTGTGTGTGTGTGTGTGTGTGTGTGGGAACAGGCAGTAACTGTGACCGTGTCTTCGTTCGTGTCTCAAACCTGTTGAAAAAGAAACGAATAAATCTGTGCGCGTGTGTTTGTTTGTTTGTTTGTTTGTTTGACAGGAGGTCATGTTTGGTCTGCACTATTTGTTTGTTTTTGTTGTTTTTTTTTTATTCTGAGCGAGAGAAATAGGATTCTTTTTCGGTGAATGAATGAATAAATAAAGGAATGAGTGAAAGGGTGGACGCTGGGAGCGCCGCGGCGTGTCGGCTTTTCGCGCCATCCTGCTTTTTGGTAAATATTGCATATTTATTAATAGTTCACGTTGCGTGTGTATGGTATATTGTTTGTTTGTTTGTTTGTTTGTTTGTTTATTTTTACCCCCAAAACCGCGAGACATGCCGTCCTTTCCATCGTTTCGGTGTTTCGTCGCCATCGCTACTGTGTGTACGTGATCGTTCAGACGTGTCTTTTTGCGTTTATTCTCTCTCTCTCGCTCTCTCTTGCTATCTCTCGCTCTCTCTCTCTCTCTCTCTCTCTCTCTCTCTCTTCTGGTCATATTGATATGCAGAAGTTAGAAAAGAAAAAATATCGAAGCACATTCCTCGATTTCTTGTATATTTTTCCGCTCTCTATCTCTCTATCTCTGTCTCTCTCTCTCTAATCTCTCTCTTCTCTCCCTCTCTCTCTCTCTCTCTCTCTCTCCTCTAACTCTCTCTCTCTCTCTCTCGATGCTGTCATGTTGTGACAATACCGAGGTGTGTATAATTACGAATTTCAACGCGTTTCTCACACACACACACACACACACACACACACACACACGTGTATATAGAGTGCATATATGTGTACACATGTGCAATACACGCTATTTGAGCAATCTATTACTGTGATTATAATTCATTAAAATTGCTGTCTCTTTCAGCTCCTCGCTTTTTCCTTCCTTGTCTTCGTCTAGACGCGAACTTTCCTTTCCATTCCTGTACAATTTTGACATTTATTTACAGAATTAGTTTGTAGACTTTCATCCCTAAGAATTGTGGAAAGGAAAACGGAAAACCCTGAGACGACACGGAGGGAGAAACTTTCATAATGAACCCGTCACTGATGAGCGTCCAATCATTACGCCGCAGTCTGTGCTGAACGTAAACATTCAAATAATGCGCAAAAATAATTGATAAAACGAAGGACGCTTATGTAAAAAATGTCAATAATAATAATAATAATAATAATAATAATAATAATATATAGGAGCACGGTGGTTTTTAGTGGTTAGCACATTCGCCTCACACCGACAGGGTCCGGGTTCGATTCCCGTCTCGGCCATGTGTGTGTGGAGTTTGTGCATGTTCTCTCCCCGTGTCTCAGGGGGTTTTTCCTCCGGGTTCTCCGGTTTCCTCCCGGTCTAAAAAAAACATGCACGGTAGGTTGATTGGCACCTTGGAAAATTGTCCCTAGTATGTGTGTGTGTGTGTGTGTGTGTGTGTGTGTGTGTGTGTGTGTGTGATGGGTTGGCATTCCATCCAGGGTGTATCCTGCATTAATGCCCATAGACACCTGAGATAGGCACAGACTCCCCGTGACCCAAGGGAAGATCGGATAAAGCGATTTATTTTAAATCAATATTAATCTAAAAATATTTGTAATATACATTTTTGAAATTAATATTGATTTTTATTTATTTATTAATTATTATTATTCATTCATTCATTCGTCTTCTACCTTCTAGGGGGTTTTTCTCTGGTTTCCGAGGGAAGATCGGATAAAGCGGTAGAAGATGAATGAATAATAATAATTAATAAATAAATAAAAATCAATATTAATTTCAAAAATGTATATTACAAATATTTTTAGATTAATATTGATTTAAAATAAATCGCTTTATCCGATCTTCCCTCGGGTCACGGGGAGTCTGTGTCTATCTCAGGCGTCTATGGGCGTTAAGGCAGGATACACCCTGGATGGAATGCCAACCCATCACACACACACACACACACACACACACACACACACACATTCACACACTAGGGACAATTTTCCAAGGTGCCAATCAACCTACCGTGCATGTTTTTGGACCTGAAGGAAACCGGAGAACCCGGAGAAAAAAACCCCTGAGACACGGGGAGAACATGCACAAACGCCACACACACACACACATGGTCGAGACGGGAATCGAACCCGGACCCTGGTCGGTGTGAGGCGAACGTGCTAAACACTAAACCACCGTGCCCCTCTGTTAGCCTCAAGTCATTGTTTATATTTATTACAGTCCAAATTTATCTTCATGGTTCTTGAGTTGAAGTTCACAAATCCTAAAACCTCACATGAAAGGCAATCTTAGATCGGGTTCTCTGCAGGTTCTAGAGCATTTTTGGTGACGTTGTCAAAACAAACGTTCTAAAAACACTTGTTTATTATACGACGATTCTGGAACTGCATGATGCACTAAAATCCCGAGCTCCAGAATCCGAAACGTGATTTGTGGGACTTTGTACTGAAAATGAAAATGTACTTTGATCTGAAACTTGTAGGTGTTCTAGTCACTTATTTTCAGCTAAATCTTCAAAACTGTAAGAAACCGCGACTCCGGTCTTGGTTTGAGAAAAACAAAATACATCAACAAACGTTGTCTCATAATAATAATAATAATGTAACAATAAACACAATGGTGAGAGGCACGGTGGTTTAGTGGTTAGCACGTTCGTCTCACACCGCCAGGATCCGGGTTCGATTCCCGTCTCGGCCATGTGTGTGTGGAGTTTGTGCATGTTCTCCCCGTGCCTCAAGGGGGTTTTTCTCCGGGTTCTCCGGTTTCCTCCGGGTCCAAAAACATGCACGGTAGGTTGATTGGCACCTTGTAAAATTGTCCCTAGTGTATGAATGTGTGTGTGTGTGTGTGTGCGCCCTGCGATGGGTTGGCATTCCATCCAGGGTGTATCCTGCCTTGATGCCCATAGACACCTGAGATAGGCACAGGCTCCCCGTGACCCGAGTGAAGATCGGATAAAGCGCTAGAAGATGAATGAATGAATGAATGAAACACAATGGTAAAAAAAACTATTCTAACTGCGCCCCCTTGTGGTCAAGGACATTGGGGAACCCGGACCCTGGTGGTGTGAGGCGAATGTAATTAAAATTATTTAGATGAAATATTATATATTATCTTAAATCTCACTGCACTTTTTAACTTCCTGAAGCATGGAGAAGTGAAGATAACTCCTGATTTGTTCACCTGGACCTTTTCCAACACCAGATCCGCGTGTACCTACCCAGATTGGGACTGGCTAATGCATTTATTTTATTTTGGGGGGGGGGGGGGGGGTGTTGCTCAGTGCTATACTCAGTGTGCTACTGATCGGAAGGTCGGGTATTTTTACAGAGAGAGAAAAATTGCTGGCTTAGTATCCTGAGGTCACGTGACCAAATGAGCGCTACAACAAAACATAGACATGTGACGTCTCAAAACACGTGCCTTTGCCGCGCGGTCACGATTTCTGCGACGTTTTCTACTTCTAATTGGGCATTATTTGTAATCATTGTAAATTGTAAATAAGAAGTAAACAGAATAGCCCCGCCCCTCTGGGAAACGCCCCCTTCCTCCACCTCCTCTGAGGTCGTCATCACGCGGGAAGAACGCGCGCCGACGTAAGCACGTAAGCGATGCGCGCGCCGGCCGCCCCACGCGCACCGCCCTGCTCGCGTTCGGCGGAGAAGATGGCGGCTCCGGGACCGGGGGAGTATTTCAGCATCGGGAGCCATGTCGCCTGCCTCACCTGCCTGGGACAGCGCTTACAGGGCGAGGTGGTGGCGTTCGACTATCAGACCAAGATGCTGACTCTGAGTATCCTTTATTTATTTGTTTATTTTACAAAAAAAAAACAACAACATCTAAACAAACATCGTTGAAATAAACACAGACAAACCCGGATGTAGCCGCCTTAAGGCTAATCGTGCTAGTCTACGCTAGCTACACCGCCGCTAGCCTTAGCCCGGTAACACTCTTGGCTGTTTATTTATTTGAATGTTATTGTTGTTTATTTCAATGCAAAATAGTGTTGATGTGTCGGTGTTCCTCCCCTCACACACACACACACACACACACACACATATTTCTTGTGAAAACCCAAAAAAATTCTTGAGTTACGTTGAATAATTATAATATTATATATTATTATTATTATTATTATATAAAATGTAATATTTTTTATAGATACACACAAACACAAATAAAACCTTGTAGGGTCACGGGATCAAAAAAAAAGGATGTACAAAGATTGCCTGCGTGACACCCACGTGACGCCCACGTGACACCTGCGGCCCCATTGCGTACAGGTGTGTGTGTGTGTGTGTGTGTGTCTGTCCCGGTGTCGTCGTGACGTCACGGGGCGAACGAGTCTTTGCCTTTCGTGTCTAGCCAACGCAACTTGTGTGGGCTCCAACCCGTGACTGAAGCAGAAGACCGTGTGTAAGATGGAGATGATGTGAGGACACACACGTGGAGGTGGAAGTTTAATAATTTGGGGTTGTTTTGGAGATTTTATTCCAGAAACATGGAAACGGCGAATACGTCCGAGTTCTGTAAGCGTTACTTAGTGTTCAGGAGCGTTATCCATTACGGAATTTGACCTTCCCAGTCACTGCACCCAAATCCTCCGGGATCAGCAAGAACATCTCCAACTAGTGAAGGAACGGAACGTCTTTGTTTATATATATATATACACACATCATGTATATGTAAATATATATACACACACACACGTCATTTGGCAGACACCCCTTATCCTGAGCGACTTACAACTCAGCAATTGCGGGTTAAGGGCCTTGCGCAAGGGCCTTGCTTGCGCAAGGGCCTTATATATATATATATATTATATATATATATATATATATATATATATATATATAATATATATATATATATATATATATATATATATATATATATATATATAATCGATGGATTCAAATATTCCATCGTTATTAACTACACGTTACACTCGTGATTAATTGGACACGTATTAATTGCGTATGTACGTACGTATTAATTGACGTACCATGAAGGAATACTCTTTATGTTTTGTGACATGTAATAAATATGTACATTTAATTTAAAATCTCCCACTTTAATAAAATAATGAATGAACTTGTAATAATGAATGTTTATTTCTTGTTAATTCATTTCTACGTCTTTTTTTTTTTTAGTGCTTGTTTTAATTGTTAAATAAGGTACGTGGCTCCTTTAAGAATTATGTTCCAGTTTTGGTTGCTTTCCGTGTAAACTGGTGATATGTTTAGGTAATAGGGGGGAATTTAGGGCGTGTGAGTGGATGCATGTTGCTGGTGCAGAGCTTCGCGGGTCCTCGTGACGACATGGAGCAGGTGAATGTTAGAGAACGTGCATTTCTCCACCTTGTGTTTGATTATGGTCCACTGTAGGGTTTGGGTCTGTATCCATGCTTTTTAGGGTCATCATTATCATCTACCCTGACACCGGGGTCGGAACCCCCGACCTTCCGATCACGTCATTTTTCCCTTTCTGCATTTACTCCGATATCCTTTTTTTCTTTAGTTTTTTTTTTCCTTGACCACCTTTCCCCCCCAGAATGCCCTTCGTCAAGTGGGAAGCCTCACCTGAATGACCTCATCATGATTAATTTAGCCTTTGTGTCTAAAGTGGACACCATCAACGAGCGCAGCGTGACTCCGCCCCCTTTAGCGTCTCTGAATTTCAGTAAGGTAAGGACGGTTTATTCCTTCGTTCTGAAAGTGGAGACAGAATATCTACATCATGATCATTCTTTAAGCTCTGTTTTCCCTCCCCCCCTCTCTCCCTCTCTCCCTCTCTCTCCCTCTCCAGCTCGCCAGCAGAGCTCGGGCGGAAAAAGAAGACAAGCTGTCTCAGGCGTATGCCGTGAGCGCCGGCGTCTCGCTGGACGGCCAGCAGCTGTTCCAGACCATTCATAAAACGTAAGTGACGCGCTCATCTTTCATACTCGCTACTTTTCCTTCTGAAATAACTGCCTTTCATTTTCCTTCTCCAGCATCAAAGACTGCAAGTGGCAGGAGAAGAACATCGTGGTGATGGACGACGTCATCATCACGCCGCCGTACCGAGCCGACAACTGCCGAGGCAAAGAGGGCAGCGCGATAGGACACGTACGCAAAATAGTACGTCCTTATTTATTACAAAAATAAAACGTACAACACAATAATATAAAATTATATATGTTTATTTTTTATAAATAATAATAATATTTATTGTTTGTACAGTTAAAATTGAGTGTAATACGTTAAAGTGTATCAGACACTTTTTTTTTTTTTATTGTGCAGATTCTTAACTTTTTCACTCCTAGTTTGTTTGTTTGTTTATTTTTTAAATTTGGGATATTTTGGTGTGTGTTCAGGTGGAGAAACACTTCCGTGACATGGACCAGAAGTCTGTTCAGCGCTCACACGCACAGCAAACACAGAAGGACTCGGTGGTGTCGGCATGAGCGCCGCCAAACGCTCCTTTTTTCTTTTTTTTTTTTAAATAAGTATTTGTTTTGAGCTTTTATTTTAAAATCCGCCTCGAAGCCAAGGTGGAGGTAATCCGCCTCCGCCTCGTCCGCACCGGGCACCGGGTCGTTCAACATTTCAACACGGAGAACAAAATAAAATGCAGAGAAAAGAGCCGAACCCACAGAATTCGTTTTTTTTTTCATAATGAAGGAGTTTTTCTTCTGTTTTCATGTTTTTAACTTTATTATTATTATTTTTTTTTATAATTATCTGAAATAAATCTCCTTCAGCAAATATAATATTTGCCAAGAACACTGAACATCAGGTGAACATGTTTTTATTTTAATTCCTCTCCCACTTGAACAAAGATGAGACTTGAAAGGTACTGGAGAAAAGCTTACTGGTGTTTTTGTTTGTTTGTTTGTTTTGTAGTTATTCCATATTTAAATTAATTCGAACAGTTATTTCAATTTAAAAACGGATGCGAGAAGGCCTTTCACAATGCATTCTTCAATTAATGTCAGATCGAGTATAAAAATTGAGTCCTATCTATTTATATATGTGTATATATATGTGTGTGTGTATATATGTGTATGTGGATATATATATATATATATATATATATATATATATATATATATATATATATATATATATATATATATATATATATATATATATATCTATATATATATATATATATATATATATCGTCGCTCACATTCTCTTTATGGCTTTTGTAGAGTCTCTCTCTCTAAAAAAAGATCTGTAGACGCATCGGCTGTGCCGAATGTACCACCTGACCGCGGCGTCCAATCGGAGCGCTTTGTTTGAACTTGTTAACGGCGGGGGGGGGGGGTAATTTGGTGGGCCGCGGGTAATTCCGCTCGGTCGCTGGATTGTTGAATTTAGCGATATGAGATCTTTTCAGACGGGAGACAATTCGAGGGTTAAATCGCATCGCAGGTAGCCGTGCGGCATCTTGGGTAATTTAGGTGAAGTCCTTAATGAGGAGACTTTGTTTATGGAATTTATTTTTTTTTTTGTATTAATATCAATTAACCAATTAAATACACCTATTTATCATTTTTCTTCAGCTCTGGATGATTCAAATTTGGCCCAAAGGGTGTTTTTTGTTTTGTTGTTGTTTATTATTTATTTTTATTTTTTTTACTAACTAATCATAAATACCTGGCGCAGGTGTGTCATGCACTTGTGGGCGTGTCTGCGCTAAAATATCTCTCTGAAACCTGGTGCTGGATATGAACAATTTCAAGTTTACAGTGAATGTGAGAAACGTTTAAAGAAGAGAAGTTTCCTCCATCCTGATGAGAATATTATTATTATTATTATTATTATTATTATTATTATTATTAACACCTCTTTGCGAAGCCAAACTCGTTCTCTTCGCTCCTGTACAGTGAAAAGCCTCAGCGATGAATTTTACCAACAGTGTTCATGCATCTTCAGTTGTTCTTTTTTTTTTTTTTGCCTCTTTCATGTTTTTTTTTTTTTTTTTTTAATTAATATTTTTGGAACAATTATTTTATTATTTTTTTTTTTTTACGCTCTCACGACTGTGAACTGGAAATTCCAGGCAAACTCGTCGGTAAAAACCAGAGAAATGTGACCTTGTGAATACCTCTTGCATCATACCAGGACCTCATTTCTTTTTTTTTCCTCGTTCCGTGACTGTTTTTACACATCTGGAGAAAACGCTGTGTGTTCACCTTCACAGTGATGTCCTACATGGGAGGGGGGGGGGATCCAGATGTTTCAGACTGAGATGGAGAATTAAAAGGCGGAACTCGTTTGGACCTCCGTCTCTGAGCGTCACGAGAAACATGCTTAACGAGCGCTAAACGAACCCGCTGTGGATTAGGACTCTTTCCCAGTAATTATAGTTTTTTTTATTATTATTATTATTATTTTAAATTTTTGATTTAAAAAAAAAAAAACACGCAACATGGAAGTAACGGGAATAAAAAAGTAAAACTGAAAATGATTGTCTTGGATTTTATTTGTCAGGATTTGAACAGCGCGAATGGGGCACGGTGGCTTAGTGGTTAGCACGTTCGCCTCACACCGCCAGGGTCCGGGTTCGATTCCCGTCCTGGCCATGTGTGTGTGGAGTTTGCATGTTCTCCCCGTGCCTCAGGGGTTTTTTTTTTCTCCGGGTTCTCCGGTTTCCTCCCGGTCCAAAAACATGCACGGTAGTAGGTTGATTGGCACCTTGGAAAATTGTCCCTAGTGTATGAATGTGTGTGTGTGTGTGTGTGTGTGTGTGTGCCCTGCGATGGGTTGGCATTCCATCCAGGGTGTATCCTGCCTTAATGCCCATATACGCCTGAGATAGACACAGACTCCCCGTGACCCGAGGAAAGATCAGATAAAGCGCTAGAAGATAAATGAATGAATGAATAAATGAATGAACAGCGCGAAAGCTCAATTCGGATTACTCAGTGTTGGTAACTTTTCAATTACTTTGTAAAAGTAAAGTAAATGATTACGTTTGGTGCCTTTTTGATTACCTTCATTTGTCCACCAGGTGGCGCTGGTGATTTTTATGTAATCAACACTTGCAAAAGTAACTATAAATTAATTCCACGTTTTTTTTTTCCTCACTAAGTGTAACGGATTACTGTTACTTTTATTTTGTAATTAAATTATGTAACGCAGTCACATGTAACGCGACACTCCCCAACACTGATTATACCTAATAAACATTTCACACCTTTTCTAACCCTATATATATAAGTAAGTGTGTGTGTGTGTGTGTGTGTGTGTGTGTGTGTGTGTGTGTGTGTGTGTGTGTGTGTGTGTGTGTGTGTGTGTGTGTGTGTGTGTGTGTGTGTGTGTGTGTGTGTGTGTGTGTGTGTGTGTGTGTGTGTGTGTGTGTGTGTGTGTGTGTGTGTGTGTGTGTGTGTGTGTGTGTGTGTGTGTGTGTGTTGGTCGTGATGTGTGTGTGTGTGTGTGTGTGTGTGTGTGTGTGTGTGTGTGTGTGTGTGTGTGTGTGTGTGTGTGTGTGTGTGTGTGTGTGTGGTAAATGGGCACGGTGGCGTAGTGGTTAGCACGTTCGCCTCACACCGCCAGGATCCAACGGGTTCGATTCCCGTCTCGGTCATCATGTGTGTGTGGAGTTTGTGCATGTTCTCCCCGTGCCTCAGGGGGTTTTTCTCCGGGTTCTCCGGTTTCCTCCCCCGGTCCAAAAACATGCACGGTAGGTTGATTGGCACCTTGGAAAATTGTCCCTAGTGTATGAATGTGTGTGTGTGTGCCCTCGTGCTGTTCATTAATTTACACTAATTATCCGATCAGACCCGTTTACACACAAACATCATAGTTTACAAATGACACATCCTAATCCAGATGTTTTTGTAAACAAGTGACACGTTTGTGAACCTTTGCTCAACCACCAAATCTCCATGCAAGCGTGTGTGTGTGTGTGTGTGTGTGTGTGTGTGAGGGTGCGCGTTTGCGCATGCGCACGAACGATTGATCCATTTATTATTATTAATATTAATATTTTAAAAAAGTTCTTGATTCAGTCACACATTAAATGATTTATTATCGATTAATTAATCAGGTTCAGAAAGTTTAAAAAAATATCAATACGTTCACAGTTCGTGTTTAGACTTGCGCGTGTGTGCGTGCGCGCGCTTTGCGTGTTTTGCGCGTGGCCGTGGTTTCCATGGAGACCCTCCCGCGTGTGCGCGCATTTGCAACCAACACACTACTGCAGCCCGACACACTTACGGCTCTTTATTTTTTATATTTTTTTACTTTATTTATTAAAGTCTTAAAACGCGGAAAAGGAAACCGTTCTATATATATTTATATTTATTTATATATATATATATATATATATATATATATATATATATATATATTTTTTTTTTTTTTTTTTTTTTAAGTTTTTTTCGGTAAGTTTAAGGAATTATTTTTTCCTTCTTTAACTTTTATCTTCATTTTTTCCCCCAGATTTTTATTTCTCCGTATTTCTTTTATTATTCTTTAAATGTCGTCAAATTAAAATGAGCATTTTGTTTTTACATGTTTTATATGATCTATTGTGAATATAAAATACGTGTTTATTTTCCACCTTTGTTTACGTGAATGGAATACGTACAGGAAATTTCCGAGCCTGTTTGCGGTACCGCGTGGTACCACCGTCCACATCTACACCTTTATCTCCTTCCTGCACCACCATGCAGGAGAACCAGGAGCTTTTCAGGTGCTTCTTTCTTCGCTAGCCATAAATCGCTAATGTCAGACATGAAATCCGACGTTTTGTTCCAGATGTTTGATTAGACTGTGTGTGTGTGTGTGTGTGTGTGTGTGTGCAGGTCCTCCAGAAACACCTCACAGGATCGAGGACCTTCTGCCAGCAAGTCGACACAAACTTTAAAGGTGACGTTGTTTATCTGCTTTTTCGTTGTTATTTACATGGTTGTATTTCTCCACGTCCGTCCTCTGAGATGATTCGTCTTGCCTGCTGATCCTCTCGCAGGACCATAGAGAAGGTTCCGACCGACAGGAGACGTCTGAGGAGTGGCTGGAAGCGAGGAGTTTGGAGAGTTGTGGCCTCACGCTGTCCCACCTGTGTTCTCGCTCGTCCACGGCTCGCGTGTGAGTCGCGTCACTGCGGATAAAATTAGTCAGTAAACGAGGATTTTGGTTGAATTAAAGAATAATTGGGAGGAACGCTGGACTCTGGAGTGTCTTTTCCTTTTTCTACGTCTGGTAGGGGAGGAGGGGAGGAGGGGGTGGAGCTCAGTGGTGTAAGGTGCTGGGATACTGATCAGAAGGTCAGGGGTTCGAACCCCGGTATCGCCATGTGACTCTTGGGTCCTTGAGCAAGGCATTTTACTCTCTGTGCTCCAGGGGGCGCTGTATGATGGCTGGACTACTGATCGGAAGGTTAGGGGTTCGAGCACCGGTATCGCCATGTGACTATTGGGTCGGGTCCGTGAGCAAGGCATTTC
>JACRUU010000007.1:3714866-3722366 GCA_030449085.1 Kryptopterus vitreolus
AATGTGTGTGTGTGTGTGTGTGTGTGATGGGTTGGCATTCCATCCAGGGTGTATCCTGCCTTAACGCCCATAGACGACCTGAGATAGACACAGACTCCCCGTGACCCGAGGGAAGATCGGATAAAGCGCTAGAAGATGAATGAACGAATGAATTATTTCCAATTCATTTTACGTTCATTTCTTTTCCGTATCAGAGGGATGAAAGATGTTGGTGATTTGTATTTCCCCCGATGAGGATAATAACGTGTTAGTGCAGGATCTCACAGAGCTCTGATGGTCCTCGTGTTTCCTCATGGGATCGTCTCCAGGCTGCAGGAGGTGCAGGAGTGGATCCTGCGCCTGAGCCCGAGTGGAGACTGCAACCTTCTGCAGGCTTTAGAGGAAACTCACGTCCATCATCATCATCATCATCTCGACAGTCTACTCATAATCCTGAGCTCCTGGTAAAAACTGTTCATATTCAATCATTATTATTAATTAAGAATTTCTCGAAATTCTTGCATTTATGACGTATTTTAGAACGAAACATGAAGGTTTTGTCTTTTATCAGACCACGAAAACCAAATAAATAAATAAATAAATATTAAATCAATTTTTTGAAAATAAATTTGAAATAAATAAATAGATTTCAGGAGGGGTTTTGAAATTTTTGAAAAGCTTCAATATTGAATATTATTATTGGAGGATTAGGATTAGGATTGATTATTAGGATTAGGAGGTTATTGATTAGTATTCGGTAGAAGATAGTATAAGGGGAGGAATTAGTTCTAGAGTAATTAGGGAATTATATAAGTTATATTAGGAGATAGGATTAGATGGATTATATAATTATATAATTATTTAGATATATATATATATATATATAGATATATATTTTTTTTTTTTTTTTGATGGTTGGTGTTTTTATTTATTTTTATTTATTCTATTTTTTATTTCATTTCTTATTTTTTATTTATTATTTAAATGTATTTGATTTATTAAATCAACTTAACTACAATTTTATATCTCCGTTATTTGATTGGTTTATTTCATTTTGGCCCCCCCCCCCCCCCAATGTTTGTGCGTGTGTGAATGTGTATCAGTCCTGATCAGGATGTAGATGTTTTATTGTCCTACATGTCGGAGATGCTACAGGACACGTCTCTGTGCCTCCACGTGGTGGCGCTGTGCTCCTGCAGTCCAGCACTGATTGTGAGAAGTTGTTTATTTGTGATTGTTGTTATGATTATATAATAAATCTCCTTTATTCAGAGGTTTGTGTTGTTTTTATTTACAGGAAACTGTGAAGGAAATGAGTAAAGTGACAAACGGACGATTTCACATCTTTACTGCTGCGCTGGTAATGTAAAATAAACACAATATTAATGTCCATTTATTTATTTACACAATGTTATTAATGTTTCACAATTTATTTATTTACATAGTTATTTATTTATTTACAATATTAATGTTCATTTATATTTAGACAATATTACATTTATTTATTTATTTATTAACACAATATTAATGTTCAATTTATTTATTTATTACATTATTTATTTACACAATATTAATGTTCATTTATTTATTTATACAATATTAATGTACACTTATTTATTTACACAATATTAATGTACACTTTAATGTATTTATTTATACAATATTAATGTTCATTTATTTATTTATTTACACAATATTAATGTACACTTATTTATTTATTTACACAATATTAATGTTCATTTATTTATTTATACAATATTAATGTACACTTATTTATTTATACAATATTAATGTTCATTTATTTATTTACACAATATTAATGTACACTTATTTATTTACACAATATTAACAATATTAATGTTCATTTATTTATTTATTTACACAATATTAATCTAATTTACCATTTATTTATTTAGTACACACACAATATTAATATTCATTTATTTATTTATTTACACAATATTAATGTACATTTATTTTTTATACAATATTAATGTACACTTATTTATTTACACAATATTAATGTTCATTTATTTATTTACACAATATTAATGTACACTTATTTATTTATACAATATTAATGTTCATTTATTTATTTATACAATATATTTATATTTATTTATTTAGGTTACAATATACAATATTAATGTAACATTTATATATTATAATATTAAATCATTTATTTATTTATATTATACAATATTAATGTATAAATTATAAATACAATATAAATACAATATAATGTATAAATATTAATGTCCATTTATTTATTTATTTATGTTACACAATATTAATGTTCATTTATTTATTTAGTTACACAATATTAATATTCATTTATTTATTTAGTTACACAATATTAATATTCATTTATTTATTTATTTACACAATATTAATGTATTAATGTCATTTATTTATTTAGTTTACACAATATTAATTTATTTATTTATTTAGTTTACACAATATTAATGTCCATTTATTTATTTACACAATATTAATCTCCATTTATTTATTTAGTTACACAATATTAATGATTTATCCATTTATAATGTATTAAATGTTCATTTATTTATTTATTTACACAATATTAATGTCCATTTATTTATTTATTTACACAATATTAATGTATTTATGTACACAATTTATTTATTTTTATTTATTTACACAATATTAATGTACATTTATTTATTGTAAATTATTAAATACAATACAATATTACAATATTATGTAACATTTATATATTTATAATTAAACATTATTTGTATACAATATTAATGTATAAATTATAAATACAATATAAATACAATATAATGTATAAATATTATTAATGTTACACATTTATTTATTTATTTACACAATATTAATGTACCATTTTATTTATTTAATCATTTATTTACAATATTAATGTCCATTTATTTATTTATTTACACAATATTAATGTACACTTTATTTATTTATACAATATTAATGTTCATTTATTTATTTATACAATATTAATGTCCATTATATTTATTTACACAATATTAATGTATTTATTTATTTACACAATATTAATGTATTAATGTCCATTTATTTATTTAGTTACACAATATTAATATTCATTTATTTATTTAGTTACACAATATTAATGTTTTATTTATTTACACAATATTAATGTCCACATTTATTTATTTACACAATATTAATGTTCATTTATTTATTTATTTACACAATATTAATGTTCATTTATTTATTTATTTACAATATTAATGTTCATTTATTTATTTATTTACACAATATTAATGTACATGTTATTTATTTATACAATATTAATGTATAAATTATAAATACAATATAAATACAATATAATGTATAAATATTAATGTCCATTTATTTATTTATTTATACAATATTAATGTAATGTCCATTTATTTATTTACACAATATTAATGTCCATTTATTTATTTATTTATTTATATACAATAGTAATGTCCATATTATTATTTACACAATATTAATGTCCATTTAATTTTTATTTATTTACACAATATTAATCTCCATGTTTATTTATTTACACAATATTAATGTACATTTTTTATTTATTTATTTATTTATGTACACAATATTAATCTCTGTTTATTTATTTACACAATATTATTTATTTACACAATATTAATGTACATTTTTTAATTTACACAATATTAATCTCTGTTTATTTATTTACACAATATTAATGTACATTTATTTATTTACACAATATTAATGTACATTTATTTATTTACACAATATTAATGTCCATTTATTTATTTATTTACACAATATTAATGTCCCTTTATTTATTTATTTACACAATATTAATGTCCATTTATTTATTTATTTACACAATATTAATGTTACACAATATTAATATTTATTTACATTTATTTATTTACACAATTTACTCTGTTTATTTATTTACAATATTAATGTAATTTTTTTTTACACAATATTAATGTTTATTTATTTACACAATATTAATGTACATTTATTTACACAATTTAATGTCATTTACCACTTTAATTTACAATATTAATCTCTGTTACATTTATTTATTTACACAATATTATTATTTCACAATTTATTACATTTATTTATTTACACAATATTAATGTACATTTATTTATTTACGTTTATTTATTTACACTATATTAATGTCCATTTATTTATTTATTTACACATTATTAATGTTTATTTAGACTTTATCGAGTTCAGCGTCAGAGTTCAGAGGAGGAGTTTATAGACTTCAGGAGGAGGAGTTTATAGACTTCAGGAGGAGGAGTTTATAGACTTTAGACTTTAGTGCAGGAGGAGGAGTTTATAGACTTCAGGAGGAGGAGTTTATAGACTTTAGAGTGCAGGAGGAGGAGTTTATAGACTTCAGGAGGAGGAGTTTATAGACTTTAGAGTGCAGGAGGAGGAGTTTATACACTATAGACTTCAGGAGGAGGAGTTTATAGACTTTAGAGTGCAGGAGGAGGAGTTTATACACTATAGACTTTAGGAGGAGGAGTTTATACACTTCAGGGTGCAGGAGGAGGAGTTTATACACTATAGACTTCAGGAGGAGGAGTTTATAGACTTCTTCAGGAGGAGGAGTTTATAGACTTCAGGAGGAGGAGTAGAGTTTTTATAGACTTTAGGTGCAGGAGGAGGAGTTTATGAGTTTCTATTAGTATTTAATGATGGGTGTTAATGTGTGTGTGTGTGTGTGTGTGTGTGTGTGTGTGTGTGTGTGTAGGGTGTAGTAGACAGCAGTAGTGACCTGGACCTCCTGTGGGCTGAAATTAAATCCGCACGAAACGTTCTCCAGCACATCCAGGAGGCCCGGCAGCACAGAGCGCTGAACCACACACACATGTCCATCGTTTCAGAGGTGATTCTGGAATCTTTCGTAAAGACTCACGTCTCACCAAAGAAACACGCGGAAGTCATCGCTAAACGTACGTGATTTCTGTTGAAGGATTTGGACGCTCTGTCTCTGTCTGATCCGAACTCGGACGCTCACGCTGCTGTCCATGGTGCTGATCTGTGTGTCCGACCTGCAGGTCGTCTCCCATCCACCTCTGCTGAGTGGCTCCAAACCCACGGCCTGAAAGGTCCCACAATAACGTACACTATTAATATATTACATTTATATTCATATAAATACTATACAAAAATAAATACAAATAAATATAATTCAATTCAATTCAATTTTATTTATAAAGCGCTTTTTACAATGTGTCATCGTCTCAAAGCAGCTTTACATAATACTAATGTGTGAAAAGTGAAAATCAGTTTAGCACTAATTGTTTCTTGTTGAGCAAGCCGAAGCGACGGTGACGAGGAAAAACTCCCTGGGAACAGGAAGAAACCTTGAGAGGAACCCGACTCAACAGAGAACCCCATCCTCATTTGGGTTGTTAGTGTTGTGTGTGTGGTTGAGGATGTATATTGTGTAGTGTGGAGTGTATTCAGCCGGGGGCGGAGTCACCAGGAGGTTCGGACAGGAACAGAGTGCAGAGGGGGTCTGGATCACTGACAGCTCAGCAGTGGGACATGTAACTCAACGGAGAGAGAGAGAGAGAGAGAGAGAGAGAGGGAGACAGAAAGAAGGAGAGAAATGAAATGAGTGGTTAGTAAAGGTCATGGTTGCAGTATAGGAGTGGATATATTTAGTGTCGAGTGCAGACGTGGACTCCGGCAGGATAAACTATAACAGCATAACTAAAAGGAGAATCAGAGGGAAACACAGACATGAGAGCTTCCTGATGTGTAAACAAACAGTCACTCTCACCACCACAAACCTGAGTGATTAATGAGAGTGAGGCAGACAGCAACTAAACACACCAGATCACTATAATACTCAACATCCATGTGTCCCCCAGATCTACTCCTTTATCTAAGGTAGGACTATTCACTAAAAGCTTGGTTAAATAAGAAAGTTTTCACCCTGGACTTAAACACTGAGACTGTGTCTGATTCTCCAACATTAATAGGGAGGGAGTTCCATAACTTTGGGGCTTTGTAGGAGAAAGCTCCGCCCCCCGCTGTAATCTTCCTAATACGTGGTACTGAAACACGAGATAAACTGAAACTTTCTTCTCATATTTATCTTTTAATGCTTTGTGTTTGTAGCCAAAAAGCTGAACTTGTATCATGTGCTCTCGCCGAACATCTACACTCCTCTGGAGGGCTTTGTCCCCATACTGAGAAAGAGTGTCCAGTCCAAAGTATATCAGGTCTGTATATAGGAGGGGGAGTTTATGGGTCTCAGGATGGAGGAGGAGGAGTTTATGGGTCAGGAGGAGGAGAGTTTATGGGTCTCAAGGATGCAGGAGGAAGAGTTTATGGGTCTCAGGATGCAGGAGGAAGAGTTTATGGGTCTCAGGATGGAGGAGGAGAGATTTATGGGTCTCAGGATGCAGGAGGAAGAGTTTATGGGTCTCAGGATGCAGGAGGAGGAGTTTATGGGTCTCAGGATGCAGGAGGAAGAGTTTATGGGTCTCAGGATGCAGGAGGAAGGAGTTTATGGGTCTCAGGATGCAGGAGGAAGAGTTTATGGGAGTTTATTGGGTCTCAGGATGGAGGAGGAAGAGTTGATGGGTCTCAGGATGCAGGAGGAAGAGTTTATGGGTCTCAGGATGCAGGAGGAGGGGTCTCAGGAGTTTATGGGTCTCAGGATGCAGGAGGAAGAGTTTATGGGTCTCAGGATGCAGGAGGAAGAGTTTATGGGTCTCAGGATGGAGGAGGAAGAGTTTATGGGTCTCAGGATGAGGAGGAAGAGTTTATGGGTCTCATGCAGGAGGAAGAGTTTATGGGTCTCAGGATGCAGAGGAGGAGGGAGTGCAGGAGGAAGAGTTTATGGGTCTCAGGATGGAGGAGGAGGAGTTTATGGGTCAGGAGGAAGAGTTTATGGGTCTCAGGATGGAGAGGAGGAGTTTATGGGTCAGGAGGAGGAGAGTTTATGGGTCTCAAGGATGCAGGAGGAAGAGTTTATGGGTCTCAGGATGCAGGAGGAAGAGTTTATGGGTCTCAGGATGCAGGAGGAAGAGTTTATGGGTCTCAGGAGGATGCAGGAGGAAGAGTTTATGGGTCTCAGGATGCAGGAGGAAGAGTTTATGGGTCTCAGGATGCAGGAGGAAGAGTTTATGGGTCTCAGGATGCAGGAGGAAGGAGTTTATGGGTCTCAGGATGCAGGAGGAAGAGTTTATGGGTCTCAGGATGCAGGAGGAAGAGTTTATGGGTCTCAGGATGCAGGAGGAAGGAGTTTATGGGTCTCAGGATGCAGGAGGAAGAGTTTATGGGTCTCAGGATGCAGGAGGAAGAGTTTATGGGTCTCAGGATGCAGGAGGAAGAGTTTATGGGTCTCAGGATGCAGGAGGAAGAGTTTATGGGTCTCAGGATGCAGGAGGAAGAGATTTATGGGTCTCAGGATGCAGGAGGAAGAGTTTATGGGTCTCAGGATGCAGGAGGAAGAGTTTATGGGTCTCAGGATGCAGGAGGAAGAGATTTATGGGTCTCAGG
>JACRUU010000007.1:3729866-3734866 GCA_030449085.1 Kryptopterus vitreolus
TTCACAAATCTAAATGATACATTTAAGTCCATTATAATTCCACTTTTGATACATTTTAAACGCACACAAACGCACAAAAACACACACAAACACACACAAACGCCTGTTTTAATGATCATTTCAGCAAATTTCATTTCACGTATGTTTTGTTCCGAATGAATATGAATTTATATTTATTCATTGCTGTAATAGTGTTGTGTATTGTTGTTGTGCACACAGGGCAGGACGGAGGTGAAACCCTCAGCAGTGTGGAGACCGAACAGCGCCAAGGCGGACGTTCCTCCTGGTGTGTAACACAAACAAAGTGCTGACACTGGAGACTCCTTCCACAGCTCAGTGATGTTAACGATTACACGCTGAAGGAGTCTCCAGTATCAGTATACAATTCCCTCTTATAACAATTCCCTCTTATATTCCCTCTTATTCAAACAAATCCTGCAAATTTTAATTATATTTTTAGTAATACTAATATTTTAAAACACACTTCTGTATCTATCTATATATATATATATATATATATATATCTATATATATATTTTTTTTTTTTTTTTTTTTTAAGTATGATTTAATTATTATTTAAATAAAAATCATTCTTTTATTCTTTATAATAAATAATAATAATAATAATAATAATAATAATAATAATAATAATAATAATTTGATAATAATCCTAAAATATTTGAATTAAAATTTATTTAATTGAAATACATTTTTCTATATTTACATAATATATTTTGGGACAAAAAAAATAATAAATATTCATTTACAACTGAACATTTTTAGTTGTAATAATACATACATTTATTTTATTTTATTTAATTTAAATATTTTAATTCTATTTTACAAAATAAAATAACTCCTGGGTATATATATATATATATATATATATAATATATATATATATATATATATATATATATATATATATATATATATATATAATATATATAAAAAATAAGACATCTTTAATAAATCTGAATGAATTATATGGTTTAGTCAGTATAAAATAAATCTTGGATATTTCAATGATATTTTCATTAATTGTATTTTTTTTCATTTATAAAGTGGATGGAGTTCTAGCGCATTTTTATGAATGGGGTGTTTTATACACTAGTGTTTGTTGTTTTTAAAGGTTCAGATTTACACGTTGTGTTTGTGTGTTTGTGTTTGTGTAGGTTCTGTTTTGAAGGCAAACGGCGCTCGGAAGCGTTTTAATATTAAACACGAGGACGTTTCCTCATCCAAACAGGTCCACCATAAACCCTCTCTCAGAACACAAACCGAACGTACTGACGCTGATCCACATGGAGATGCGTAACCCATCATAATACCATAATACCATACCATAATCATACACACAATGCAGTCACTGATGTGAAACGATACGATTCAACACTGTTATAATGCAGTACAATCTGATTCCATACGATTCAACACAATCCGATTCAACACAATATGATTCAACACAATATATACACGATTCAACACAATGATTCAACACAATATATTCCGATATATAATATATATAATATATAATAATACACAATATGTTTCAACACAATATGATTCAACACAATATGATTCAACACAATCCGATATATAATATATATAATATATAATAACACAATATGTTTCAACACAATATGATTCAACACAATATGATATATAATATATATAATATATAATAACACAATATGATTCAACACAATATGATTCAACACAATATGATTCAACACAATATGATTCAACACAATCCGATTCAACACAATACGATATATAATATATATAATATATAATAACACAATATGATTCAATACAATCCGATTCAACACAATCCGATTCAACACAATATGATTCAACACAATACGATTCAACACAATCATTCGATTCAACACAACACGATTCAACACAATGATTCAACAATTCAACACAATACACAATATGATTCAACACAATACAATTCAACACAATACGATTCAACACAATACGATTCAACACAATATGATTCAATTCAATATGATTCAACACAATCCGATTCAACACAATATGATTCAACACAATACGATATATAATATATATAATATATAATAACACAATATGTTTCAACACAATATGATTCAACACAATACGATTCAACACAATATGAATACACACGAATGATTCAACACAATACCGATTCAACACAATATGATTCAATTCAATATGATTCAACACAATCCAATTCAACACAATATGATTCAACACAATACGATTCAACACAATACGATTCAACACAATAAATCCGATTCAACACAACACGATGTGATTTAAACACAACACAATTCAACACAATATGATTCAACACAATATGATTCAACACAATATGATTCAACACAATCCGATTCAACACAATACGATTCAACACAATACAATCCGATTCAACACAATACGATATATAATATATATAATATATAATAATACATATGATTCAACACAATACGATTCATTCACACAATCCGCATTCATTCAATTCAACAAACACCAATATGATTCAACACAATCCGATTCAACACAATATGATTCAACACAATCCGATTCAACACAATCCGATTCAAACAATACGATTCAACACAATGTGATTTAACACAATGTGATTGCACACAACACAATTCAACACAATATGATTCAACACAATATGATTCAACACAATATGATTCAACACAATATGATGAGTCACAACACAATATGATTCAACACAATCCGATATATAATATATATAATATATAATAACACAATATGTTTCAACACAATATGATTCAACACAATATGATTCAACACAATCCGATTCAACACAATATAATATATATAATATATAATAACACAATCTGATTCAACACAATCTGATTCAACACAATACGATTCAACACAATCCGATTCAACACCATACGATTCAACACAATCCGATTCAACACAATCCGATTCAACACAATCCGATTCAACACAATCCGATTCAACACAATACAATTGAACACTATATGATAAAGAATAATTTGTACGTATATTAAATATCGGTATTTTATATCGGTATTCTGTAGTGGCTGCGCAGGTTCGGGATCAGGAATCTGAATCTGGATCTCCACAAGCTGCTGTCGGTTCCTGCCTGCACCCACCGCACGCAGCTCGTCCCTGTCGTCAGCAGGAGCGTGTCGGCCAAATACTGCACCATCTTTCCCAGCGTGCACCTGAACGTAAGGACCAGAGCATAATAAATAAATGTGCAGAATCATAAATGACCAGCAGGTGGCAGTGTGGCCTACTGAAACTGAAGCAATTTAGAAATTAAGGAAGTGACTGTGTTTACTGTGTGTTTACTGAGTGTTTACTAAGTGTTTACTGAGTGTTTACTGAGTGTTTACTGATCACACGTGTCCTGGTGTAAAAGGGTCGAGAGCTACATCTGCTCCTGAGTGCGGGAGAGTTGAAGCAGTATCTGATCCAGACACGACACGTCCTGCACAGTTACACTCTCAGGATGCAGTGGCTCCTCTCAGGTGATCAACATCACACAATTCCTACATGCAGCCCATAATGCAACGTGTTTCAGATAGAGGGATGGATGGATGGATGAAGGTATTGCTGAATGTATGGATGAATGAATGAATGGATTGATGGATGAATGTATGTATGAATGGATGTATTGATAGATTGATCAATGGATGGATGAATGGATTGATGGATGCATGCATGAAGGTACTGATGTAAGTATGTAGGTATGTATGTATTTGTGTGTGTGTGTATATGTATGTATGTATGTATGTATTGATAGATTGACGAATGTGTGTATTGATAGATGAATGGATGGATATGTATGGATGGATTAATTGATGAATTGATTGATGGATGGATTGATAGATGGACTGATGAATGTTTGTATGTATGTATGGATGGATGGATGGATGTATTGATAGATTGATGAATGGATGAAATGATGGATGGATGGATGGATTGATGTATGGATGGATTGATTGATGAATTGATGGGTGGATGTATTGATAGATTGGTGAACGATGGTTTGTATGTATGTATGGCTGTATGGATAGATAGATAGATTGATTGATGGATGAATGGGATGATTAGATGATTGATTGATGGATGGATGGATGATGTATGGATGGATGATGTGATATGATGATGATGGACTGAGAATGTTTGTATGTATGTTGGATTGGATGTTTGATAGATTGATGTCTGATGGATGATGTTTGTATGATGGATGTGATGGATGGATGGATGATGATGTGATGATTGATGATGGATGATATAGATGATGATTGATGGATGGATGGATTGATGTATGGATGGACTGATTGATGAATTGATGGGTGGATGTATTGATAGATTGGTGAACGATGGTTTGTATGTATGTATGGCTGTATGGATAGATAGATAGATAGATTGATTGATGAATGGATGGATGATGATGATGGATGGATATAGATGGTATGGATAATTGGTTGATGATGATGGATGGATGGATGGATGATGATGGATTGATGATGAATTGATGGATGGATGGATAGATGGATTGATAGATGGACTGATGAATGTTTGTATGTATGGATGGATGGATGGATGGATGGATGTATTGATAGATTGATGAATGGATGAAGTGATGGATGGATTGGATGGATTTGATGTATGGATTGATGGAATTGATTATGAGATGGGTGGATGTATTGATAGATTGGTGAACGATGGGTTTGTATGTATGTATGGCTGTTGGATATGGATAGGATGGATTGATGAATTGATGGATGAATGGATGGATTGATGTATGGATAGATTGATTGATGGATGTATTGATAGATGGATGGATGGATGGATGGATATGGATATGTAAAATAATAATAATATATTCATTCATTCATCTTCTACCGCTTTATCCGATCTTCCCTCGGGTCACGGGGAGTCTGTGTCTATCTCAGGCGTCTATGGGCATTAAGGCAGGATACACCCTGGAT
>JACRUU010000007.1:3739410-3756910 GCA_030449085.1 Kryptopterus vitreolus
GCCCTCTGTTTATCTGTCACCTCAGATTTATGGAACATTCATCATTTTATCAGTTTATCATCCATCCATCATTTAATACATACATTCGTCCACCCATCTATCTATCTATCTATCTATCTATCTATCTATCTATCTATCTATCTATCTATCTATCTATCTATCTATCTATTGTATTCCTCTGTCCATCAATCCATTCATCTACCCATACACTCATCCATCAATCCATATTTCCATACATCCATCCATCCATCAAATGTGTATTTGTCTGTCCATCCATCCATCCATCCATCAAGTATCTATTTGCCCATCCATCTATCCATCCATCCATCTATCAAATGTGTATTTGTCCATCCATCCATCTATCGATTCATCCATCCATCCATCAAGTATATTTACTCATCCATCCATCTATCCATCCATTAAGTATGTATTTCACCATCCATCTATCCATCCATCCATCCATCAAGTATCTATTTGCCCATCCATCCATCCATCGATCCATCTATCCATCCATCCCTTTATCTAGTATATTTTGTCTTCCTATCCATCCATCCATCCATCTAATAAGTATCTATTTTCCCATCCATCCATCTGTCCATCCTTCCATCCATCCATTTAACTAGTTTATTTTGTCTTCCTATCCATCCATCCACCCATCCATCCATCTAATAAGTATCTATTTTCCCATCCATCCATCCATCTATCCATCCATCCAGTCATTTAACTAGTATATTTTGTCTTCCTATTCATCTATCCATCCATCTATCTAATAAGTATTTATTTGCCCATCCAAACATCCATCCATCCATCCATCCATCTATCAAGTATCTATTTGCCCATCCATCCATCCATCCATCCATCCATCCATCCATCCATCCATTTAACTAGTATATTTTGTCTTTCCATCCATCTATCCATCCATCCATCCATCTGTCCATCCATCCATCTACCAATTGTGTATTTGTCCATCCATCCCTCCATCCATCCATCTAACGAGTGTCTATTTGTCCATCCATCCATCCATCTATTTAATTAATATATTTTATTTTCTATCCAACCATCCATCTAACAGTATCTATTTATCTGCCCATCCATCCATCCATCCATACATCCATCCATACATCCATGTAGAATATATTTGTCCATCCATCCATCCATCCATCCATCCATCCATCCATCCTCACTAACATTCATCTGTACTATTCAGAATGTCGGAGTTCCTCCAGGGGGCGCTTCTTTGGATAAGGAAAGTGTTTTTGTGTGTGTGTGATGATCATCAGTTACTATTAAATCACTCCTGTGTACAGCACTGCAGGTTATAATGCAGGTTATAATGCAGGTTATAAAGCAGGTTATAAAGCAGGTTATAAATGCAGGTTATAAAGCAGGTTATAAAGCAGGTTATAATGCAGGTTATAATGCAGGTTATAAAGCAGGTTATAAAGCAGGTTATAATGCAGGTTATAATGCAGGTTATAAAGCAGGTTATAAAGCAGGTTATAAAGCAGGTTATAATGCAGGTTATAAAGCAGGGTATAAAGCAGGTTATAATGCAGGTTATAATGCAGTATAACAGCCTAACGTTTCCCACCACAGGACTCGTTTCTCCCGGAGTTTCAGGGAGATGATCTGAGGACGCTGAGGAACGAGACTGAAAAGCTGAGAACGTTCCGCAAACAGGCCGGAAACTTCAGGTTCATCTTCACGCCTGCAGTGATAGCAATAAAAAAAAAAACTTAAAATATGCAAATTTAACGAATATTTAAATATGCAAATAGTTGATCTGGATCTTGCCCCCCCCCCATATCCATGCTGGAATCTGATTTTATGATGCATTTGATATTACTATTTATTTATTTATTTATTTATTAGTAAATAAGTAATCTTTCTATGCTGTGTTTTATTTCTGTAGGGAAATGTTACTGGTGAAGAATCCAGGAGTCAGGAACCCAAAATAAACAAATCAAGATTCATTAAAGGATTCTTTTTAATAATTTTAATTACTAAAATTGTTTATTGAAATTTATAGTTAACAGTAAATGGATGATATATATATATATATATATATATATATATATATATATATATATATATATATATATATATAATAAAATAAAAATTTAAAAACCACATTGACCTTTTGTGTATCTTTGTGTTATTTAATATATATCAGGGATGTCAAAGTTAACACCATGATAACAATGTTAACACATTAAGGCAAAGTGACTTTCTATGTGAGTGATCTGCTCCTTCACTCTGCGTCGTGTTGTGCGAATGAACGACAACAAATAAACAACAAATAAATAAATAAACGTTCAGTGCATCCACTCACACTTCCTAAATTTCCCCCAATGACGCCCCCTAGCTGCGCATTCACAACAGGTACGATCTCCTCACTATATTAGCGTATATTACCGTATGGAACCTTACGCAAGCGCATCGCATTCCCAAATCCGTATTACTGCAATAAAGCGCATTTTTACTGAACGCAATAAAGCGCTTCCGTATAACCTAAACACCGTATCACCAGTTTATATGGAAAAGCAACCGGAACACAATTCTTAAAGGAGCCACGTCCCATATTTTACACTTCAAACCAACACTAAACAAATAACATTGTAACAAGAAAAATTAACAAGAAATTAATATTAAAATAATCATTTCCAGAGTAAAATAAATATGAAATAATTAAACATGAAAAGTGTTTATTTATGCTACACTGAAAACATGCGATTAATCACGATGAAATATTTTAATTGATTGACATTCACCATCCATCCATCCAACTAGTATATTTTGTCTTCCTATCCATCCATCCATTTATCTAATAAGTATATATTTGCCCATCCATCCATCCATCCATCCAACTAGTATATTTTGTTTTCTGATCCATCCATCCATAATCTAATAAAGATCTATTTTCCAATCCATCTATCCATCCATTTAACTAGTATATTTTGTCTTCCTATCCATCCATCTATCCATCCATCCATCCATCTAATAAATATCTATTTGCCCATTCATCCATTCATCCAGCCATTCATTTAACTAGTATATTTTGTCTTTGCATCAATCCATCCATCCATCCATCCATCCATCCATCTATCCATCTAACGAGTATCATTTAACCATCCATTTATCCATCCATTTAATTAGTCCATCCATTTTAATTTTCTATCCACCCATCCATCGAACAGTATCTATTTGTCTACACATACATCCATACATCCATACATCCATCCATACATCCATCCATCCATTCATAAATCCATACATACATCCATCCATCCATACATCCATCCATCCATCCATCCATCCATCCATCCATCCATGCATCCATCCATCCATTCATCCATTCATCTATCCATCCATCCATTTAATTAGTATATTTTATTTTCTATCCACCCATCCATCTAACAGTATCTATTTGTCTGCCCATCTTTGTCTTTGCATCAATCTATCCATCCATCCATCCAGCCAGCCAGCCATCTATCCATCTAACGAGTATCTATTTGACCATCCATCCATCCATCCATCCATTTAATTAGTATATTTTATTTTCTATCCACCCATCCATCTAACAGTATCTATTTGTCTACACATACATCCATTCATCCTCCATCCATCCATCGGCATCCATCCATACATACATCCATCCATCCATACATCCATACATCCATACATCCATCCATCCATTCATCCATCCATCCATCCATTCATAAATCCATACATCCATCCATTCATAAATCCATACATCCATCCATACATCCATCTATTTATCCATACATCCATTCATCCATCCATCCATTCATAAATCCAAACATCCATCCATTCATCCATACATCCATCCATTCATAAATACATACATCCATCCATACATCCATCTATCTATCCATCCATCCCATCCATATCCATCCATTCATCCATCCATCCATTCATAAATCCATACATCCATCCATTCATCCATACATCCATCCATCATAAACATACATATCCATCCATTCATCCATCCATCCATCCATTCATCCATGTAGATTATATTTGTCCATCCATCCATCACTCCATGTAAACAGAATTGATTGACATTCACCAGGTAAAAATCATCATCAATGTTGTTGTTTACCCGCTCTTGTAGATTCAGAATTAGAGTTTTAGGGAAAAATTAGTTTTTGTTATACTGGGCTTCATTTTACACATTATTATTCATTCATTCATTCATTCATTCATTCATTCTACCGCTTTATCCGATCTTCCCTCGGGTCACGGGGAGTCTGTGTCTATCTCAGGCGTCTATGGGCATTAAGGCAGGATACACCCTGGATGGAATGCCAACCCATCACACACACACACACACACACACACACACACACACACACACACACATTCACACACACATTCATACACACACACACACACACACACACACACACACACACACACACACACACACACACACATTCATACACTAGGGACAATTTTCCAAGGTGCCAATCAACCTACCGTGCATGTTTTTGGACCGGGGGAGGAAACCGGAGAACCCGGAGAAAAATTTCCTGAGACACGGGGAGAACATGCACAAACTCCACACACACATGGCCGAGATGGGAATCGAACCCGGACCCTGGCGGTGTGAGGCGAACCTGCTAACCACTAAACCACCGTGCCTCACTACACAATTATTATCAGGTGAAATTCGGTGTGAACGAGTCTCTTCTTTAAAATGTACAGTACTGGGATCAGGTGTACTGATCGTGTGCTCCTGTACTCTGAGGTTTAGGGTTATACTGGTTTAGTCCGTGTGCTCCTGTACTCTGAGGTTTACGGGTTATACTGGTTTAGTCCGTGTGCTCCTGTACTCTGAGGTTTAGGGTTATACTGGTTTAGTCCGTGTGCTCCTGTACTCTGAGGTTTACGGGTTATACTGGTTTAGTCCGTGTGCTCCTGTACTCTGAGGTTTAGGGTTATACTGGTTTAGTCCGTGTGCTCCAGTACTCTGAGGTTTAGGGTTATACTGGTTTAGTCCGTGTGCTCCTGTACTCGGATATTTACGGGTTATACTGGTTTAGTCCGTGTGCTCCTGTACTCTGAGGTTTACGGGTTATACTGGTTTAGTCCGTGTGCTCCTGTACTCTGAGGTTTAGGGTTATACTGGTTTAGTCCGTGTGCTCCTGTACTCTGAGGTTTAGGGTTATACTGGTTTAGTCTGTGTGCTCCAGTACTCGGAGGTTTACGGGTTATACTGGTTTAGTCCGTGTGCTCCTGTACTCGGAGGTTTACGGGGCGGGGCTCAGGTGAGGCGGCAGGTGATTGACAGGTGTGGATGTGAACCTGAGCCCGGGGTTGTGTGGAGCAAAGCGTGATGAGTCTGATGGAGAATTGCTGAGGAGCGATATGAAGGTAAGCTTCTTCTTCACTCCTAATATCGTTATTGATCAGTGAACTGTTCACCTGTTCACATCCACAGCAGCTCCTTTTATTTCGACTTTATTAATCCCAGTTATACGATCCAGAAGTCCAGAGATCAGACTCCAAAGCATTTAGTTTCAGTGTTGATTTTCAGTGTGTGTGTGTGTGTGTGTGTGTTGTGTGTGTGCACATGTGCGCGTGTGTGTGAGAATGACGGTGTAGAACAACAGTAATGTGGACATTTTATTACCTATCTACTAGCTTTTAAAATAGTGAACAGTGCACTATATATATATATATATATATATATACTTATTTTTTAATGTAACTTATATTAGAATATTTTTTGGACTGTAATTAAAAGTATTGTATAGTTTTTTTATTTGTTTTATTTTTATTGTAATAAAATTTTGTTTTATTTTTTATAAACTAAATATAAACTATTTTCCCATAAAATATTATTTTATATATTAATATACTATATTACTAAATAACTAGATAGATATTAACTTGATGGATGGATCGGTGGGTGGGTGGATGGATTGTTAGATATATCTGAGGTATAAGATAGAAAGATAGATAGATAGATAGATTGATTTTGGGTATTAGACATCTATCTATCTATCTATCTATCTATCTATCTATCTATCTATCTATCTATCTATCTATCTATCTATCTATCTATCTATCTATCTATCTATCTATCTATCTATCTATCTATCTATCTATCACCTCAGATATATTTATCAATCCAATCACCCACCAACCGATCCATCCGTCCATCAAGATAATATCTATCTATTAGGAATACGTATCCCTGTAATGGAGGTGGATTGTGTTTCCTCGTGTAGGCACGATGTCACATTTTATACGCTACACATCAATACATTTAATTAATTGAATTAGCATCAATCCTTTACTGTAAATGCTTTATTGTTTATGTTTTGCTTGGCAGTAATAAACAGTAATAAACAGTAATAAGCAGTAATAACAGTAATAAACAGTAATAGTAATAAACAGTAATAAACATAGTAATAAACTGTAATAAACAGTAATAAACAGTAATAATAGTAATAAACAGTAATAAACAGTAATAAACAATAATAAACAGTAATAAACAGTAATATGTAGTAATAAACAGTAATACGCAGTAATAAACAGTAATAAACAGTAATAAACAATAATAAACAGTAATAAACAGTAATAAACAATAATAAACAGTAATACTCAATAATAAACAGTAATAAACAGTAATAAGTAATAAACAAGTAATAAACAGTAATAATAAACAGTAGTAATAAACAATAATAATACAGTAATAAACAGTAATAAACAGTAATAAACAATAATAAACAGTAATAAACAGTAATACGCAGTAGTACATAGTAATAAACAGTAATACGCAGAAATAAACAGTAATAAACAGTAATAAACAGTAATAAACAGTAATTCTCAATAATAAACAGTAATAAACACTAATAAACAGTAATAAACAGTAATAAACAGTAATACGCAGTAATACGTAGTAATAAACAGTAATACGCAGTAATAAACAGTAATACGCAGTAATAAACAGTAATACGCAGTAATAAACAATAATAAACAGTAATAAACAGTAATAAACAATAATAAACAGTAATAAACAGTAATAAACAGTAATAAACAGTAATAAACAGTAATATGTAGTAATAAACAGTAATACGCAGTAATACGTAGTAATACAGTAATAAACGTAGTAATAAACAGTAATAAACAGTAATACTCAATAATAAACAGTAATAAACAGTAATGTGCAGTAGAATGAATCAGTGGTGTTTGCTTTCGTCATGGACGTGGAATATCGGATACATTTGAGGAGATTACCTGATGGTGTCTGGTGTCGGTGCTATACGTTGGTGCAGATTAAATTCCTGAAACATTTATTATAGACGCAGGTCTCGTCTGGCTGACCGGTGTACGAGGAACGTCCAGCTTTTACCTGCGCCACTGTGAATTATGCATTTGTTCAGTTCAAGCAGATCTGTTTCACACACACACACACACAAACACACACACACACACACACACACACACACACACACTCTCCTTTTTCCTTGCCCTGGGTTCCTGGGTCTCCCTGTAGGTTGGCTGTACAGTGGAGGCATCTGAAACTGGCTGTGCATTATGAAGGAGAACGGGTCCTTGTGTCAAGTGGAGCAGCTGCACCGCGGATGCCTTCTAGATCCGGGCCTTAACGGGGGCCATTCTCAGACCTATAAGCACACGGGCCGGATGTCGGGCAGCGCAGGAGTCCGGAACAGATCCAACGGGGCCCCCAAGCCTAGCCCGGAATGCAGCTCCACTATCCGTCTGGAGAGCCCGGAGCAAATCCAGAGGGGCGGAGTGAACGAGAAGGCGCTTGTGACCGGAGGTGCTGGCTTCTTCGGGTTCAGGCTTGGAAAGGCTCTTGCCAGCAAGGGCATCAGGGTCGTCCTGCTGGATCTGTACCAGCCACGATGGGAGCTTCCAGACGGGGCGGTTTTCCTGCAGGTGAGCCTGACCAGTTCCCATCCGCATCGACAGAAGTGATGTCGAGAAACTCTTTCACGTGAAAGATGGATGCCATGACAAAAGCTGGTTAGAATTCATCTTTAGAGAATAAATAGTGTGCTTGTGGTGATCCTCAGGGCTCGATTTTGGGTCCTTCATCATATTTCTATTCCCAGGCAAAAACACTTTACCGTTTCATTATAATGATCCAATGTTCTGCATTCTGATATAACGAAAGAGTTAAAATGTTCCCAATCCAAGTCGTGGAAAGACGCAGTGAAGGGAATGGACGGTGCTTTTTAAAAAATCCATGAAATGCTATTATTGGGTTTTATTGTTGTGCATGTTTTGTGCATTTTAACACTTTAGTTAAATCAGAATGCAGTGCATTGTATCATTATAATGGTAATTATCATTATAAATTATTAATTATCATTATAAAGGTATCCGGGTGCGGTGGTTTAGTGGTTAGATCCATCCGTCCATCAAGATAATATCTATCTATTAGGAATACGTATCCCTGTAATGGAGGTGGATTGTGTTTCCTCGTGTAGGCACGATATCACATTTTATACACTACACATCAATACATTTAATTAATTGAATTAGCATCAATCCTTTACTGTAAATGCTTTATTGTTTATTTTTTGCCTGGCAGTAATAAACAGTAATAAACAGTAATAAGCAGTAATACGCAGTAATAAACAGTAATAAGCAGTAATACGCAGTAATAAACAGTAATAAACAGTAATACGCAGTAATAAACAGTAATAAACAGTAATAAACAGTAATAAACAAGTAATAAACAGTAATAAACAGTAATAAACAAAATAAATAGTAATACGCAGTAATAAACAGTAATAAGCAGTGATACGCAGTTCTAAACAGTAATATGCAGTAATAAGCAGTAATACTCAGTAATATGCAGTAATAAACAGTAATAAACAGTAATAAACAGTAATACGCAGTAATAAACAGTAATAAACAGTAATACGCAGTAATAAACAGTAATAAGCAGTGATAAGCAGTAGTAAACAGTAATATGCAGTAATAAGCAGTAATACTCAGTAATATGCAGTAATAAGCAGTAATACGCAGTAATAAACAGTAATAAGCAGTAATATGAAGTAATACGCAGTAATAAACAGTAATACGCAGTAATAAACAGTAATAAGCAGTAATATGAGGTAATACACAGTAATACGCAGTAATGAACAGTAATATGCAGTAATAGACAGTAATAAACAGTCATTTACAGTAATACGCAGTAATAAAAAGCAATACACTGTAACAAGTAGTAGTAAACAGTAATACGCAGTAATACGTAGTAATAACAGTAATACGTAGTAATAACAGTAATACGTAGTAATAAACAGTAATACGTAGTAATAACAGTAATACATAGTAATAAACAGTAATAAACAGTAATACGCAGTAATACGTAGCAATAACAGTAATACGCAGTAATAACAGTAATAAACAGTAATAAACAGTAATAAACAGTAATAAACAGTAATATGCAGTAATACGTAGTAATAAACAGTTATATGTAGTAATAAACAGTAATACGCAGTAATAAACAATAATAAACAGTAATAAACAGTAATAAACATGCACGGTAGGTTGATTGGCACCTTGGAAAATTGTCCCTAGTGTATGAATGTGTGTGTGTGTGTGTGTGTGTGTGTGTGTGTGTGTGTGATGGGTTGGCATTCCATCCAGGGTGTATCCTGCCTTAATGTCGATAGACACCTGAGATAGACACAGACTCCCCGTGACCCGAGGGAAGATCGGATAAAGCGCTAGAAGATGAATGAATGAATGAATCATTATAAAGGTAAAGTGTTTTTCTTAGGAAATAATGGTGGGCCCAAAATTGAGCCCTGAGGGTCACCACAAGTACAATATATATATATATATTCTCTAAAGATGAATACAATGCAGCACATTGTAGCTTCATGGTCCAATAATATTCCTGCTACATTGACTTCCTAGTGAGTTCCGCATAGTAAAAATCCTGCCGATCTGCAAAACAATAAGCATCCAAACACAAGCGTACGAAGATGACAAGAAAATATAAACCGAACAAAAAATATCCTAAAATGAACATTAAAACACTCATTCTAAACACTTGATTCAGACTAATTTACTCAAAACCTGCTTAATTTATTATTATTATTATTATTATTATTATATTATTATATTATTATAATATTATATTTATAATTATATAATTAGGGTGTATCCTGCCTTAATGCCCATAGACGCCTGAGATAGACACAGACTCCCCGTGACCCGAGGGAAGATCGGATAAAGCGGTAGAAGATGAATGAATGAATGAATTTTATTTAATTAATTATTATTATTTATATATTTAAGAATGAAAAAATCGCCTGGAATAAATAATACTAATAAACAAGTCGTATGTGTGATTGCGGGTTGTTGTTATTTACCTGGCAACCCGTTATTAAAAATACATATTATTAAAATAAAGTGTTAAAAGGGCTATAGTAGAATAAATAACTTTAGGCCTACCCCCACTCTGCTTATCTACCCCCACTATGCTTATTTACCCCCACTCTGCTTATCTACCCCCACTATGCTTATTTACCCCCACTCTGCTTATCTACCCCCTACCCACTGAGATACCCCCTCCTCGCTTAGGTACACCCACTATGCTTATTTACCCCCACTCTGCTTATCTACCCCCTACCCACTGAGATACCCCCTCCTCGCTTAGGTACACCCACTATGCTTATTTACCCCCACTCTGCTTATCTAGCCCCTACCCACTGAGAGACCCCCTCCTCGCTTAGGTACACCCACTATGCTTATCTACCCTCACTCTGCTTATCAACCATCTACCCACTGAGATACTCCCTGCTCGCTTAGCTACCCCCTCCCTGCTTATCTACCCCTCCTCGCTTATCTATCCCCTACCCACTGAGATACTCCCTGCTCGCTTAGCTACCCCCTCCCTGCTTATCTACCCCTCCTCGCTTATCTATCCCCTACCCACTGAGATACCCCCTCTTCGCTTAGGTACCTCCACTGTGCTTATTTACCCCCTACCCACTGAGATACCCCCTCCCTGCTTATCTACCCCTCCTCGCTTATCTATCCCCTACCCACTGAGATACCCCCTCCTCGCTTAGGTACACCCACTATGCTTATTTACCCCCACTCTGCTTATCTACCCCCTACCCACTGAGAGACCCCCTCCTCGCTTAGGTACACCCACTATGCTTATTTACCCCCACTCTGCTTATCTACCCCCTACCCACTGAGATACCCCCTCCTCACTTAGGTACCCCCACTATGCTTATTTATCCCCTACCCACTGAGATATCCCCTCACTGCTTATCTACCCCTCCTTGCTTATCTACCCCCCTCTCCATCGAGATACACCCTCCCTGCTTATCTACCCCTCCATGCTAATCTACGCACTCCACACAGAGATACCCCCTCCCTGCTTATCTACCCCTCCTCGCTTATCTACCCCTACCCATTTAGATACCCCCTATCCACTTATCTACTCCTCCTCACTGAGCTACCCCTACCCACTGAGCTACCCCTACCCACTGAGCTACCCCCACCCTGGTGAGCAAACCCCTCCCTCCTTATCTAGCCCTCCTTGCTTATCTACACCTACCCACTGAGATACCCCCTCCTCACTGAGATACCCCTCCTCGCTTAGCTACCCCCTCCTCACTTAGTTACCCCCTCCTCGCTTAGCTACCCCCTCCTCACTTAGTTACCCCCTCCTCGGTTAGTTACCCCCTCCTTGCTTAGCTACCCCTTCTCGCTTAGTTACCCCCTCTGCTCTTAGTTACCCCTCCTTGCTTAGTTACCCCTACGCTCTTAGCTACCCCCTCCTCACTTATCTACCCTCTTCCCACCGAGATACCCCTCCCTGCTTAGCCCACCCCACTGAGATACCCCTCCCAGCTTAGCTACCCCCTCCCCACTGAGCTACCCCCTCCCCATATGTGTGCTTATACACCTCTACCAAAAATGCTGCTGCTTGAGGGAATGAAACGTTTGTAAAATGCTATGTGTAATAAACTCTGCACTCACATGATCAGAGCTGAACCTGATGAATAATTAGCATCGGGGGTTGTTTTTGGCTCGCTGACTGGGAGGGGTGGAAAAGTGAAGAGTAGATCGGGGGGGGGGGTGAAACAGAAGCAGTCTCAGTGCCAGGTGCGGAGCAGGGTAAGATCGCTGCCTCAGGTTTCAGGACCCGGAGCTGCCCATGCACTCGGGTGTCACGGCACAAAGGGGACTGGAAACGCCTGGTGTTTATTTGAAATGCACTGGTGTAACGTTATTTGAGTGAATTCACTTCGTTATACCAGATATGTTTTTACTTTCTATTAAAGTTTGCATCCAATAATTTTACTTTTATTATACATTACATTTTCTCCACATACAACTCCAAGGGCCTTGCACAAGGGCCCACTAGTTTCAGCTGGCTGGTGGTGGGATTTGAACCTACTATCTTCCGGGTCCAGAGTCCAATGCCTTAACCACTAAGCAACCACCTCCCTCATACGTATCCCATTGAGTACTCGGGTGAGGTGGTAGCCTGGTGGTTCAGGCATTGGACTCTGGACCTGGAGGTTGTGGGTTTGAATCCCAGCCATACCAGGTTGCTAGTTTTGGCAGCTTGGTTGGTGATTCCCGAGCTTGAACCGCTGACCTTCTGGTCACTAACAAGAAGCCTTGAGTGACTTACATTTCAGCTGAGTAGTTATGGAGTTAGGGGCCCAGCTCAGGGGCCCTGTTCAGGGGCCCAAAAGTGGCAGCTTGGTGTAGTTCTGATTTAAACTTACATTTAGATCCAAATATATAACTCTGGGCCGTTATTCACCTCGACTCACTCATAACCAGTGTTAATGTGTGTGTGTGTGTGTGTGTGTGTGTGTGTGTGTGTGTGTGCAGGGTGATGTACGTGACTATGAAACCCTGTATAAAGCGTGTGCAGAAGTGGATTGTATATTTCACACCGCGTCCTACGGCATGTCAGGACCAGAACAGGTCAGTACTCGACGTCACACACTTTTGCAGGTGTACAGTTTCTCGCTATAGTCCATCTGCTGCGCTGCACAAAGTTTTGGCCCCCTTCCCCCGGTTCTACCCCACTGCATCTGTAGAAAGGAATTATGGCAGCAGCAGTGACGGGATGCTCTGCAGACAACTGGGCAGGATTAAGTCTAGACGTTGACTAGCACACAAAACGAGGTGTAGGGTTTCATTTCTTTAAAACTCGTATCTTATTGGTAAACATCGACTTACAGATGTAATAATTTTTGCTAATATAGTAGGAATATAAAGTAGCCTTCAGTCTCAGACACTAATGCAAACTGCTGAGGAGGTTCTAGGTTCTAGGTTCTCTTAAAAATGTATTTTAGGAAAATTGCATAAAGGCACAGTAGAAAGACAGGAATAAAGTCGTAGTAGTACAGAATAAAATTGTAGAAAGACAGGAATAAAATTGTAACACGATGGCAATAAAGTCGTAGTAGGACGGGAATAAAGTCGTAGAAGGACGGGAATAAAGTCATATAAGGACGGGAATAAAGTTGTAGAAAGACGGGAATAAAGTCGTAGAAGAATAAAATTGTAACACGGGAATAAAGTCGTAGAAGGACGGGAATAAAGTCGTAGAAAGACGGGAAAAATAAAGTCGTACAAAGACGGGAGTAAAGTCGTAGTAGGAGGAATAAACGTAGAAGGGGAATAAAGTCGTAGAAAGACGGGAATAAAGTCGTAGAAAGACGGGAATAAAATTGTAACACGATGGCAATAAAGTCGTAGAAGGACGGGAATAAAGTCGAAGAAGGACGGGAATAAAGTCGTAGAAGGACGGGAATAAAGTAACAAAGACGTAGAGTCGTAGTAGGACGGGAATAAAGTCGTAGAAAGACGGGAATAAAGTCGTAGAAGGACGGGAATAAAGTCGTAGAAAGACGGGAATAAAGTCGTAGAAAGACGGGAATAAAGTAAAGTAGTAAAACGGTAATAAACGGACGGGAATAAAGTCGTAGAAGGACGGGAATAAAGTCGTAGAAAGACGGGAATAAAGTAGAACGGTAATAAAGTCGTAGAAAGACGGGAATAAAGTCGTACAAAGACGGGAGAATAAAGTCGTAGTAGGACGGGAATAAAGTCGTAGAAGGACGGGAATAAAGTCGTACAAAACGTAAACGTAGACGGGAATAAAGTCGTAGAAAGACGGGAATAAAAGTCGTACAAAGACGGGAGTAAACGATGGCAATAAAGTCGTAGAAGGACGGGAATAAAGTCATATAAGGACGGGAATAAAGTCGTAGAAAGACGGGAATAAAGTCGTAGAAACGATGGCAATAAAGTCGTAGAAGGACGGGAATAAAGTCGTAGTAGGACGGGAATAAAGTCGTAGAAGGACGGGAATAAAGTCGTAGAATAAAGGTAATAAAGTCGTAGAAAGGACGGGAATAAAGTACAAAGACGTAGAAACGGGACGTAGAAGGGGAATAAAGTCGTAGAAAGACGGGAATAAAGTACGTAAAGAATAAAGTCGTAGAAGGACGGTAATAAAGGTAGAAAGACGGGAATAAAGTCGTAGAAAGACGGGAATAAAGTCGTAGAAGGACGGGAATAAAGTCGTAGAAAGACGGGAATAAAGTCGTAGAAAGGACGGGAATAAAGTCGTAGAAGGACGGGAATAAAGAAGGACGGGAATAAAGTCGTAGAATAAAGTAGAAGGACGGGAATAAAGTCGTAGAAGGACGGGAATAAAGTCGTAGAAAGACGGGAATAAAGTCGTAAACGGGTAAACGGCAATAGGACGGGAATAAAGTTGTAGAAGAATAAAATTGACGGGAATAAAGTCGTAGAAGGACGGGAATAAAGTCGTAGAAGGACGGGAATAAAGTAGAAAGACGTAGAAAGACGGGAATAAAGTCGTAGAAGGACGGGTAAAGTCGTATAAAGTCGAATAGAAGTCGTAGAATAAAGACGTAGAAGGAGGACGTAGGGGAATAAAGTCGTAGAAAGACGGGAATAAAGTCGTACAAAGACGGGAGTAAAGTCGTAGTAGAAACGGTAATAAAGTCGTAGAAAGACGGGAATAAAGTCGTCGTAGAAGGACGGAATAAAGTCGTAGAAAGACGGGAATAAAGTCGTAGAAAAGGACGGGAATAAAGTCGTAGTAGGACGGGAATAAAGTCGTAGAAGGACGGCAATAAAGTCGTAGAAAGACGGGAATAAAGTCGTAGGACGGGAATAAAGTCAATAAAGTAGAAAGACGGGAATAAAGTCGTAGAAAAGAATAAAAGACGGGAATAAAGTCGTAGAAGGACGGGAATAAAGTCGTAGAAGGACGGGAATAAAGTCGTAGAAGGACGGGAATAAAGTCGTAGAAGGACGGGAATAAAGTCGTAGAAGGACGGAATAAAGTCGTAAGTCGTAGGACGGGAATAAAGTCGTAGAAGGACGGGAATAAAGTCGTAGAAAGACGGGAATAAAGTCGTAGAAGGACGGGAATAAAGTCGTAGAAGGACGGGAATAAAGTCGTAGAAGGACGGGAATAAAGTCGTAGAAGGACGGTAGAAGGACGGGAATAAAGTCGTAGAAAGACGGGAATAAAGTCGTACGTAGAAAGACGGGAGTAAAGTCGTAGAAGGACGGGAATAAAGTCGTAGAAGGACGAATAAAGTAGAAGGACGGGAATAAAGTCGTAGAAAGACGGGAATAAAGTCGTAGAAGGACGGGAATAAAGTCGTAGAAGGACGGGAATAAAGTCGTAGAAAGACGGGAATAAAGTCGTAGAAAGACGGGAATAAAGTCGTAGAAGGACGGGAATAAAGTCGTAGAAAGACGGGAATAAAGTCGTAGAAGGACGGGAATAAAGTCGTAGAAGGACGGCAATAAAGTCGTAGAAGGACGGGAATAAAGTCGTAGAAGGACGGGAATAAAGTCGTAGAGTCGTAAGGACGGGAATAAAGTCGTAGAAGGACGGGAATAAAGTCGTAGAAAGACGGGAATAAAGGACGGGAATAAAGTCGTAGAAGGACGGGAATAAAGACAAAGTGTTAATATTTGGATAATAGTTACAGAATTGTGTGAAAAGTTTTTCTGTTTTGCATAAAATTTGTCTTTTCATCTCTTCAGCTCAGGAAAGATCAGGTAGAGTCGGTCAACGTCGGTGGCACCAACAACGTCATAAACGGTGAGCTAGCGTTCTGTTATCTCCGTTTGTACTGAATATATATATATATATATATCTTTTTTTTCTCTCTACATATCATAGCTTGTTTGGAAATTGGGGTCAGAGTGCAGGATCAGCCCTTGGAGCGCAGAGGGTTAAGGGCCTTGCTCAAGGGCCCAAAAAATTATTGGGTGTTTACAAAAAAAGTTGTCTGAATTGTTAGCTAACGGAAAATAACGATACAGAACAACAATTTTGGAAGCAAGTACTGTTTTTACGGTAATACGCAAATTTTTCAATCTCCTAATAATCACATTATTACGACCTCACAGAGTGATAATGTGGCTCAAATCCCACAACCGCTGCCACTAGCTGCCACTAGGGGGCCCTTGAGCAAGGCCCCATATCCCTCAATCACTCACGTGTAAGTCGCTCTGCGTAACGGGCGTCGGCCAAAATGTCATTCGGAGAAACGAGAGACAAAGACGGACAGAAAACGTTTTTTTGGCGTGTTGGAAATTTTCACGTTACAGCAGCAGGAATGTGCCGTTATAACGCAGTGGAAAATGTACAGTAAATAAACAACAAACAACAATAGTCGTTACACTAATAAACAAACAAAATTGCACTGGGTGATTTTGCACAATTACAATTGTTGCTGTTGTACAAAGTTTTTAATTGTTGTTTTTGCACAAAAAAAGTTAAATTGTTGTTTTTGAAGGATTTTGTTGTTGCAGACATTTTTAATTGTTGTTTTTGCCCAATTTTATCGTTGCTATTGCATAAAAAAGTTACATTGTTGTTTTTGTGTTTGTTGTTTTTCAATTCAATTGAATTTTATTTGTAGAGCACTTTTTACATATATATCGTCTCAAAGCAGCTTTATATAATATTAATATATGAAAAATCTAAATCAGTTTGGCCCTAATTGTTTTCTTTTGTTGTTGTAGAAATTTTTAATAGTTGTTTTTGTGCAGTTTTATCGTTACTATTCCACAAAAAAATGTTCAATTGTTGTTTTTGCAGTGTTTTGTTGTTGTGGCAAATTTAAAATTGTTGTTTTTACAGAGTTTTGTTGTTGTGATCATTTAAAATTGTTGTTTTTACAGAGTTTTGTTGTGGAAAATGTACAATTGTTGTTTTTGCAGTGTTTTGTTGTTGTAGAAAAAGTTAAATTGTTGTTTTTATAGACTTTTGTTGTTGTGGAAAATTTAAGATTGTTGTTTTTACATTGTTGTGTTGTTGTGGCAAAATGTAAATTGTTGTTTTTACAGACTTTTGTTGTTGTAGAAAATTTTTAATTGTTGTTTTTGAAGGGTTTTGTTGTGGAAAATTTAAAATAATTGTATTTACAGAGTTTTGTTGTGGCAA
>JACRUU010000007.1:3766910-3784410 GCA_030449085.1 Kryptopterus vitreolus
TGAGTCTTTAATGTGACTCATAAGAACAAATCGACTCAAAGAGTGATTCATTTATATTAAATGGGTCTTTAATGTGACTCAAAAGATTCATTGAATAAAACTTTAATGTGTCGACTCAAAGAGTGATTCATTTATATTAAATGAGTCTTTAATGTGACTCAAAGAGTGATTCATTTATATTAAATGAGTCTTTAATGTGACTCAAAAGAATGTGTCGACTCAAAGAGTGATTCATTTATATTAAATGAGTCTTTAATGTGACTCTTAATAACAAATCGACTCAAAGAGTGATTCATTTATATTAAATGAGTCTTTAATGTGACTCATAATAACTTATAAGAACAAATCGGCTCAAAGAGTGATTCATTTATATTAAATGGGTCTTTAATGTGACTCTTAATAACTCAAAAGAACGTTGATATTAAATGTCTTTAATGTCTTATAAGACTCAAAGAGTGATTCATTTATATTAAATGAGTCTTTAATGTGACTCTTAATAACAAGTCGACTCAAAGAGTGATTCGTTCACTTTAACTGAGTCTTTAATGTCCCCTGTGCAGGTCTTTATGGGGTGTGAAAAAGGCATATGTTGAGAGACAGATATCCTCGGAGCGATTTGTATCTTCAGGTCAGGGATGTTTTCCGGCCTGGCGTTGGTGCCGATCGATGGAGAGTTTCCGTGTGGATATTGGATCCCGCGCAGTAAGAGGAGAGAGGTGCAGGGGCCGTCAGTCTTGTGTCAGGGGCGAGAACGCAGACGCTTAATGGAAAAGTAATGGCACCCGGTATAAATGGCCTTTCGCTCTTTAATGCATGCGGCTCGGGTAGAATCCGATCCAGACCTCGGACAGGTCTCAGCACCCGCACTCAGCACCCGCAGGAGCAGGGACGCGACCCGATCCAGACCTTGGAGAGAGAGAGCTTCACACGAGTGCTAAATGTACTTTAACATGTCTCAGAACAACGAGTCAACTCAAGGAGTGATTTGTTCATTTTTAACGAATCTTTAATACGACCCAGATGAACGAATCATCTGAAAAAGTGATTCATTCATTGTAAATGAGACTTAAATGTGACTCAGTTAAATAAGTCATCATTAAGAGTGATTTGATGATTTTAAATGTCTAATGTGTCTCGGAAAAAAGAGTCATCTCATCACAAAGAGTGATTTGTTCATTTTGAACGACTCTTTAATACAACTCGGATGAACAAATCAGCAGGGACGCGGTGGTTTAGTGGTTTACACGTTCGCCTCACACCGCCAGGGTCCGGGTTCGATTCCCGTCTCGGCCATGTGTGTGTGGAGTTTGTTCATGTTCTCCCCGTGTCTCAGGGGGTTTTTCTCCGGGTTCTCCGGTTTCCTCCCCCGGTCCAAAAACATGCAAGTTAGGTTGATTGGCACCTTGGAAAATTGTCCCTAGTGAAAGAGTGTATGAATGTATGTGTGTGTGTGTGTGTGTGAATGTGTGTGTGTGTGTGCTCTGCGATGGGTTGGCATTCCATCCAGGGTGTATCCTGCCTTAATGCCCATAGACGATGATTTTAAATGAGTCTTTAATGTGTCTCGGAAGAATGAGTCATCTCATCTCATCATTGTTCATTTTGAATGAATCTTTAATACGACTCAGATGAACGAATCATCTGAAAGAGTGATTCATTCATTGTAAATGAGACTTAAATGTGACTCAGTTAAATAAGTCATCATTAAGAGTGATTTGATGATTTTAAATGTCTAATGTGTCTCGGAAAAAAGAGTCATCTCATCACAAAGAGTGATTTGTTCATTTTGAACGACTCTTTAATACGACCCAGATGAACGAATCATCTGAAAGAGAGATTCATTCATTTTAAATGAGACTTAAATGTGACTCAAAGAGTGATTTGTTCATTTTGAACGAATCATCTGAAAGAGTGATTCATTCATTTTAAATGAGACTTAAATGTGACTCAGAAGAACGAGTCATCTCATCTCAAAGAGTGATTTGGCGGTTTTGAACCAGTCTTTAATGTGACTCAGAGTCATCTCAGAGTGATTCACCCCCCCCCCCCCTCCATCTCTCTCTCATGTCATCCAGGTGAGAAACATCTCTGTGAGCCACACCTTCAGGATCGAGAAGGCACGTCAGGAGCTCGGCTTCTCTCCCAGGAAGTACACCCTGGCTGACTCTGTGGATCAGTACCTCCGGAGTCGTCCTCTCGAACCCTCCTGCTCCTCCTCCTCCTCCTCCATTCTCCAAGAGTCCTTCAGCTTCATCCTCTTGATGGTGGTGATGGTGATAACTGGACTGGTGGTGCTCGTGTTCCTTCCATCCTGGGATCAGCACTAGAGATCCAAACCCTGCGTCCTGATTGGTCCATCTGGGCTTCTTGAGCGATGTGTAAATATATAGTCTGGAGTGGTTTTGTTGTTTGTTTGGAGTATTATTTGTTTATGTGTTTGTCGTCTCCGTCTCCGAGTGACAGATTCTGGTTCTTCCTGTGTTTTTTCTTTTTTTTTTTCATTTTCACTCCATTCCATGCATCAAGGAAAAAAAAAAGGTGTGATAAAAGTCACATCGCTCTCGTCCTTTATTTATCCGACGCGGATACAAACATTTTACTCGCTCTTTAGATTTGTATCTCGTCGTCCGATCAAAACAATCTTTCTCAACGTGTGCGAGCGATAAAAAAAAAACCTCGGAATGTTCTTTTAATTCATGGCGTAAAAATTGTCCATTGTTTTACGCGTTATAATTTCCAAAAAAAGAAAAAAAAACGGGCGAGACACTTTTTGAAGAAAGCAACGATTTTATTCGCAATAATGATTCATTAAATCACAAACAACATCTGCAACCATTTTTTAATTAAATGCCTGCTTGATGTCGGGCACGGTGGTTTAGTGGTTAGCGCGTTCGCCTCACACCGCCAGGGTCCGGGTTTGATTCCCGTCTCGGCCATGTGTGTGTGGAGTTTGTGCATGTTCTCCCCGTGCCACAGGGGGTTTTTCTCCTGGTTCTCCGGTTTCCTCCCCGGTCCAAAAAAACATGCACAGTAGGTTGATTGGCACCTTGGAAAATTGTCCCTAGTGTATGAATGTGTGTGTGTGTGTGTGTGGTGTGTGTGTGTGATGGGTTGGCATTCCATCCAGGGTGTATCCTGCATTAATGCCCATAGACGCCTGAGATAGACACAGACTCCCCGTGACCCGAGGGAAGATCGGATAAAGCGCTAGAAGATGAATGGATGAATTAAATGGCATTAAATAAATGGAAAACATGTAATTAAATACTTTACATTTGTTAGAGCGCATTTGGGTGAATATGTGTGTAAGTGTGTGTGTGTGTGTGTGTGTGTGTGTGTGTGTGTGTGTTACATTTAATATTTAATTTTCGACAAACCATGTAACTGTTCTACTTATTTCAGCACCTCGTCATTCCCTTGATGTGCGGAATATTCCGGATTTTCTCCTTTCCAAACAGATTCCTGCAATTCCTTCCTCAGCCGAGCTTCCGCTCCTCTCTCCCCTAACGTCATGGTGTGACTGATCACCTTTATTCCCCTGATCTCCATTAATCTTAAAAATCCCTCCAGACATCATCATCACATCATCATCACCATCATCACATCATCATCATCACCATCACATCATCATCACATCATCCATCATCACCATCATCACCATCATCATCATCATCATCATCATCATCACCATCACATCATCACATCATCAGCATCATCATCATCATCATCATCACCATCATCATCATCACATCATCATCATCATCATCATCATCATCATCATCATCATCATCATCATCACCATCATCATCATCATCATCATCACCATCACATCATCATCATCATCATCATCATCATCACCATCATCACATCATCATCATCATCACCATCATCATCATCATCACCATCACATCACATCATCAGCATCATCATCATCACATCATCATCACATCATCATCACCCTCTCATCATCATCATCATCACATCATCATCATCATCATCATCACATCATCATCATCACATCATCATCATCATCATCATCATCATCATCATCATCATCATCATCATCATCATCATCATCATCATCATCACATCATCATCATCATCATCATCATCACCATCATCATCATCATCATCATCACATCATCATCATCATCATCATCATCATCATCATCATCATCATCATCATCATCACATCATCATCATCATCATCATCATCATCATCATCATCACCATCATCATCATCATCATAAACATCATCATCATCATCATCATCACATCATCCACAACATCATCATCATCATCATCATCGTCACATCATCATCATCATCATCATCATCATCATCATCATCATCACACCATCATCACATCATCACACCATCACCACCATCATCATCATCACCATCAATCATCATCATCAGCATCATCACCATCATCATCATCATCATCACCATCACATCACCATCACATCATCACATCCATATCATCATCAGGATCACCATCACCATCATCATCATCAATCATCCTACATCATCATCATCACATCATCATCATCACCATCATCATCATCACCATCATCACATCATCATCATCATCATCATCATCATCATCACCATCATCACCATCATCAATCATCACATCACATCATCACCATCAATCATCATCATCACCAATCATCATCATCAAATCATCATCATCCATCATCAAATCATCATCATCATCACATCAGGGATCACACATCATCATCATCATCACAATCAGAGCATCACATCATCACCATCATCATCATCATCATCATCATTCATCATCATCATCACCATCATCATCATCATCATCATCCAGATCATCATCATCATCATCATCATCATCATCATCACGTCATTATCATCATCACCATCATCATCATCATCATCATCATCACTTCATTATCTTCACCATCATCATCATCATCATCACCACCATCATCATCATCATCATCATCATCATCATCACATCATCATCATCAACATCATCATCTCATCATCATCAACATCATCATCATCATCATCATTCATCATCATCGGCATCATCATCATCATCACATCATCATCATCATCATCACCATCATCATCACATCATCATCAGTCATCACATCATCACCATCATCACCATCATCATCACCATCATCATCATCATCATCATCACCTCCCATAATCCTGTCCAACAATCCGATTAAAAACATCTCCACTCTTCTACTGGAACGTCATCCGGTCCAACCAACTCCACATTCTTCATCCTCTTAACAGCTGCTCTCATTTCTTCCTTACTAATTCTATCAAGGAGGACACGGTGGTTTAGTGGTTAGCACGTTCGCCTCACACCACCAGGGTCCGGGTTCGATTCCATGTGTGTGTGGAGTTTGTGCGTGTTCTCCCCGTGTCTCAGGGGATTTTTCTCCGGGTTCTCCGGTTTCCTCCCCCGGTCCAAAAAACATGCACGGTAGGTTGATTGGCACCTTGGAAAATTGTCCCCTAGTGTATGAATGTGTGTGTGTGTGTGTGTGGTGTGTGTTCCTGTGATGGGTTGTCATTCCATCCAGGGTGTATCCTGCCTTAATGCCCATAGACGCCTGAGATAGACACAGACTCCCCGTTTGACCCGAGGGAAGATCGGATAAAGCGCTAGAAGATGAATGAATGAATGATAATCATATCCACTTCCTGCTTCACCACCTCCACATCATCCGCCCTTCTCTGTCTCGTTTTAGAACAGACTTTATAAACACTTCATAAACAGTATATACCTCACAGTGATGAAATTCTTTTCTTCGCATGTCCCAGCTTGTGTTTGGAAGCTGGGGGTCAGAGTGACACAAGATACAGCGCCCCCTGGAGCACAGATGGTTAAGGGCCTTGCTCAAGGACCCAAGAGAGGCAGCTTGATGATGATAACAGGGCTCGACACCCCCCCCCCCTTCCGAGTCAGTAACCCCAGTGTCTTAAACTCCGCTGAACTACACCCATTTCCCATCCCGGTCCCTCTGCCTCACCACCAAATCCTATTCTCCTTCCTCGGTGTCCGACGTCTCCTTCTCGTCCGACCGCTTCTCCCGCTCTTTTTCTTTCAGACACTTCCAAACCTCGTGGAAAACGGAGCTTCATAAAGGCAGTTTTCGGAAGAAGCAAATATGGGTGTTAAAGTCGGGTGTCCCAATACTTTTAGTCATCATGTGTGTTGAGAGATATATATATATATATAATATATAGATATAGAGAGAATACAGAGACAGACATATATAGACACACATCTAATATATATATAGATATATATATATATATATATATATATATATATATATATAGATACATATATATATTAATACATCATAATATATATACATACACACATGCACATACATACATACTACTATATATATATATATATATATATATACACACACACATTTATATATATATATATATACACACCACACACACACACATACACACAAAATGTGTTTCATTGTTTCATTATTTATGTATTTATTTTCACTAATATCTTTGTCTTTTTTTTTATCCTGTTGTGACGTTTTCTGCAAATAAACACGCATCAAACGTATTGATTTTTCCTTTGATCTTTATTTGATCTTTATAAGGCCGGGATCCGGCGTCGTAGCGTGGGTACGATTCCTCTCGGGCTCCGACGCGTTACACGGAACAAAAGGCATTTCGGAGGCTACAAAGTTCAGCACCGTGTTACAGATAATGCATAACAGCCTTTTATAAGCATTTCATCAACGGTCATAAACACCTTATTAGCATTCCGAACTGAGTACATAAACGATCAGGAATGTGTGTGTGTGTGTGTGTTTGTTTAGCGTCTGGTGCAAAGCTGTTATATATTTAATTATATTTTGCCCTTTAACGTGTTAGCATGACATAAGAATTAGCACCTTTAGCAACGACGGAGCACGCCGCGGATCTCCACACTGACGATCCGGCTGACCAATCAGGACGCTCCTTATACACGTCTGTATACTAAAGGCTACGAGTCCTTTATATAAATGCATCTCTATTAGGATATTTAAGGTTATTTTATACTATATTACTATAATACTATACTATACGCAAGTCACATTTTTAACCTAAGGAAGCTTTACATTTTTTTTTTTACCCTATGAGATGGTACGAAACATAACGAGCGAGCCGCGCCTTCCTCGTTACCATGACCACCATTTAATATACGCTTTACATACGCCACGTTGCTATGGCGATAAAGCAGGATCTTAAAGACTGGGAAAACGACATGAAAACATTGTAAGATCTGACCTCACAAGTCTCGTTAGCCAATGGGAAATGAGAAGGGGCGGGGCATGATGTGTGCCTTTAGGGGGGAGAGGGGGGGGGGGTGTAAATAAATGTAAAAATGAGCTTTTTTTAAACAGGTATTACTCTGCTCAATACGCTCTGCTTGTTTTTCTTGCTAATAATTATTGGCGCCCCGGATTGAGCAAAACTGTCGGCATAAACACAAAAAAGAATACAACCAATAAATAAATAAATAATAATAAAATAAACATTTCTCGTCGTTCGTGGTTCAAGAAATCAAATAAACAGAAAAAAACAAAAAACAAAAAAAAAAACACCCTTCCTTGTTGTTCATCTCAAATTGGAGTAGTAATACCTGGACCAGAGAGATTTTACACACACTCTTAGTTTCCCCCAAACAACAACAACAACAACAACAACAACAACAACAACAACAGCACACTTCCACCTGTTTTCATACACGTACAAAATCATCCTTCGTTTCCTTTTTCTACTTTCAAACGTCACATCAACAACCATCAACATGGAAATGGAGCCGCCTTAAATCCATCTCCTCCATCGTCTCCAAACATCCATCCAAACACTCCTTCCTTCCTTCCTTCCGTTCACCCTCAAAACCCAGCACACATACACATGGTGGCCTGGTCTCCATGGTGACGCCCGATGTCCCCCGGCTACATGTGTTTCTTCTAGAATCCACATTTTCCACAGAACCAAGAAACCCGTTCCAGCTCCATGAAGATCCGTTTTCCATGCAGGATGGTGAAGATCTCCTGCTACAGAGATCCAACCGTTTTTCACACTGACTGGAGATCAGGAACCTCCTGACCTTCTCACCGGGATCGGAATGAATCTCCACAGAATCCACTGGAACATCTCCTAGTAGACTGGAGATTATAACAGGGCGTAGAGGCTACGTATGGAACGGGATGATGAAGAACAACAAAGCAATCTAATAGTCAGGAGTCCAAAGAGGCAACACACCACCACCTCCTTTACCACACAAAAAAAAATTAAAATATTATATATATATATATATATATATATATATTATATAATATATATATATATATATACACACAACACACACATATATATATATATATACCACACACACACATATATATCATATATATCTATATATATATATATAATATATATATATATATATATATATATATATATACATACACACACACATCTATATATATAATATTATATATATATATATATATATATATATATATATATATATATATATATATATATATATATATATATATATATATATATATACCACATACACACACACCACACACACACATATATATATATATATATACATACATATATATATATTATATATATACATATATATATATATATATATACATATATATACATATATATATATATATATATATATATAAATGTGTATATTCTCTCTCTCTCTCTCATAGATATAAATATAAAATAACTGATTAAATTCCAGACTTTTCTTTTCATTTTTCATTTCACTATTTAACTCAACAGCGACACCTACAGTGCTTTCTTATAAACACACGAAGATCAACATCAAAGTCGGTGACTCCCCAAAAAAAAAAAAAAAAAAAAAAAAAAAAAAGGGAATGAAATACAGTGACGCAACAAATCCAATGAAAATACATACAAAATAAAGCTCCTATTTACATTCAATGTGGGGAAAATAAAATAATAAATATCTTTAAAAGAAAAGACAAACAAAAAAAAAACGGAAATGGATACGAGAGAATAAAGTGCAGAGCGACTAGTGTCTCACACACACACACACACACACACACACACACACACACACACACACACACACACACACACACACACACACACACACACACACACACACACACACACACACACACACACACACACACACACACACACACACACACACACACACACACACGTTTCTGTACAAAACATAGTTGATAAAGAGTTGGTGTGCGTGTGTGTGTGTGAGAGAGAAAGTGCTCAGGTTCAATTATGGATGGTGTGTGTGTGTGTGTGTGTGTGTGTGTGTATGCACGCACATGGGAATGCTCAGTTCTATAATAGAAGAGGTTAGATATGTGTGTGTGTGTGTGTGTGTGTGTATACATGAATATGTATGTATATGTATAAATGTTTTATATGAGAGAGAGTGTGTGTGTGTGTGTGTGTGTGTGTGTGTGTGTGTGTGTGTGTGTGTGAACACGCACATGGGTATGCTCAGTTCTATAATAGAAGAGGTTAGGTATGTGTGTGTGTGTGTGTGTGTGTATACATGAATATGTATGTATATGTATATGTATGTTTATATGAGAGAGAGAGTGTGTGTGTGTGTGTGTGTGTGTGTGTACAGACACTGAGAACTGAGCATTCCCATGTGCGTGCATACACACACACACACACACACACACACACACACACACACACACACACCACACACACACACACACACACACACACACACACACTCTCTCTCTCTCTCAAACATATATACATATATATATACACACATATACATATGTGTGTGTGTGAACACGCACATGGGAATGCTCAGTTCTATAATAGAAGAGGTTAGGTGTGTGTGTGTGTGTGTGTATACATGAATATGTATGTATATGCATATATGTTTATGAGAGAGAGAGAGAGAGAGAGTGTGTGTGTGTGTGTGTGTGTGTGTGTGTGAACACGCACATGGGAATGCTCAGTTCTATAATAGAAGAGGTTCGGTGTGTGTGTGTGTGTGTGTGTGTACATGAATATGTATGTATATGTATATATGTTTATGAGAGAGAGTGTGTGTGTGTGTGTGTGTGTGTGTGTGTGTTTGTTGATGGCTGTAACTCCATATCAGTCACTGAGCACCATGAAACACTGGTCAGACCGGATCGATGCCGCCGACATCGAGGTTCGGAATCATTGATACGCAAGAAAAAAAAAACAAAACAAAAAACATAAAGCTCAACATGTCCGGTGCACGTGTGTGTGTGTGTGTGTGTGTGTGTGTGTGTGTGTGTGTGTGTGTGTGTGTGTGTGCAGTTTATTTACACTAATGTCAACGTGAGTGAGCAACACGTGATCCCCTGTGTATGCACTGTAAAAAAACAAAAAACAACAACAAACGTGACGATGTGCCAAAACAATGTTCAAAATAAATAAATAAATAAATAAAAATAAAAGTGGAAATGAAAATATATATATAAAAAAAACTGTGGGGGTGTAAAAAAAAATAAAAAAGGGAAAAAAAACATGTGCGTCCCACAATGCAGAGCGGAAGTCATTTGTTATGTAAATGATATGCGTGAATATGTATGGGGGGGGGGGAATGGGCGGAGTCTGATGAGAATACTGCCTGATGAAAGCGACGGGAGAAAAGCTCCCGGGTCACTGTTTGTTCCTGTTCTCGCTCAGGTCCTCTTTGGTCTTCTGGATGCACGTGAAGATCTCCTTGAAGAGCGTGCGGTACTCGGGCTGGTAGGCGCCGTCGAAGAGGGGCTGCGATTTGAGGGAGGAGACGGCGGGCGTCTGGACGGCTTTGCTGCTGGAGGCGTGGTCTCCGCGTTGGCAGCGCAGCAGCAGCTCGTCGTATTTGGCCTTCAGGACGCCGTACTGCGCGTCCACCTCGTTCAGCAGGGAGATCCCGCGCCGCCTGACCGACTCCGAGCGCCGTATGCAGGTCAACTCGTGGCCGCGCCTGGCGTCCGGCTCCGCCCAGTCCTCTTCCTCCAGGGCCGCCTCGGGCTCCGCCCCCTTCTCTTCGGCGAGGAAGAACACGGCGTCGTCCACCAGCGAGTCCGTGGGCCTGACGCTCGAGGGTTCGGAGCGCCACAGCTCGCGCAGCTCCTCCACCTCCGCCTCCAGCTCGGCTTGGTGGCATCGCGCCCCCTCCTGGTGTGCCAGCTGTTCCTCCAGCGCCCGGTTCTCACGCTCCGTCAGCTCCGACACCTTCTCGGCCGCCTCGCGACGCTCGCGCTCGCTGCTCAGCTGGGCGTGGAGGCTCCGCAAGGCGCGCTGCAGAGACGATCGCTCCTCCTCCACCAGGCCCACGTCCACAACCAACCACGATCCATCGTCACTCAGACGTCTAACACCACACACACCACACACCACACACACACACACACACACACACACACACACACACAGTAAATTCACTTCAATTTATAATTTCCTACATAGATGGTACTGCTTACAAAGACGTTTGTGTTTTTGTTTATGTTGCTAGATCGGATTAGCAGTAATGTATTCTGTGTTAGAGGCCGGAGCAACGCCTTTAAGAAGGTAACGAATGGGAGTAAGTCATGTGACCGAGGCGCGACCGAGTCATAAACAGAGGTGACGGAGAAAATCCGGTCATTTTCCAAAATAAATCATCAGTCAGAATCAGATAATAAATATAATGGGTAGGGCTCGGTTGGAAGAGACATGTTAGGGTTCTGGGACGGGACAGGGTGGGTCTAGGGTGGAGGGGATAGGGTAGGGTTCGGTTGGAGGGGGTCAGTTAGGAGACAGGGTAGGGATAGGAGACAGGGTTGGAGGAGACAGGGTTGGTCTCAGTTGGAGGGGACAGGGCGGGTCTCGTTTGGAGGGGGTCAGTGAAGGGGGTCAGGGGTCAGGGAAAGGGTTGGTCTCAGTTGGAGGGGACAGGGCGGGTCTCGGTTGGAGGGGGTCAGTGAACGGGTCGGGGTCAGGGAAAGGTGAAAGGGGGTCAGGGAAAAGTTTGGTTGGAGGGGACAGGATGGGGTTCGGTCGGAGGGGGACAGTGAAAGGGGGTCAGGGAAAGGTTCGGTTGGAGGGGACAGTGAAAGGGGACAAGGGTAGGTCTCGGTTGGAGGGGGTCAGGGAAAGGTTTGGTCAGAGGGGCAGTGGGGGGTCAGGGAAAGGTTCGGTTGGAGGGGACAGTGAAAGGGGGGAAGTTCTCGGTTGGAGGGGGTCAGGGAAAAGTTTGGTTGGAGGGGACAGGATGGGGTTCAGTCGGAGGGGGACAGTGAAAGGGGACAGGGTAGTTCTCGGTTGGAGGGGGTCAGGGAAAGGTTCGGTTGGAGGGGACAGTGAAAGGGGACAGGGTCGTTCTCGGTTGGAGGGGGTCAGGGAAAGGTTCGGTTGGAGGGGACAGTGAAAGGGGACAAGGGTAGGTCTCGGTTGGAGGGGGTCAGGGAAAGGGTTTGGTCGGAGGGGCTCAGGGAAAGGTTCGGTTGGAGGGGACAGTGAAAGGGGGTCAGGGAAAAGTTTGGTTGGAGGGGACAGGATGGGGTTCAGTCGGAGGGGGACAGTGAAAGGTTCGGTTGGAGGGGACAGTGAAAGGGGACAGGGTCGTTCTCGGTTGGAGGGGGTCAGGGAAAGGTTCGGTTGGAGGGGACAGTGAAAGGGGACAGGGTAGGTCTCGGTTGGAGGGGGTCAGGGAAAGGTTCGGAGGGGCTCAGGGAAAGGTCGGTTGGAGGGGGGAAAGGGAAAAGTTTGGTTGGAGGGGACAGGAGGGGTTCAGTCAGGGGGACAGGAAAGGTTCGGTTGGAGGGGACAGTGAAAGGGGACAGGGTAGTTCTCGGTTGGAGGGGGTCAGGGAAAAGTTTGGTTGGAGGGGACAGGATGGGGTTCAGTCGGAGGGGGACAGTGAAAGGGGACAGGGTAGTTCTCGGTTGGAGGGGGTCAGGGAAAGGTTCGGTTGGAGGGGACAGTGAAAGGGGACAGGGTCGTTCTCGGTTGGAGGGGGTCAGGGAAAGGTTCGGTTGGAGGGGACAGTGAAAGGGGACAGGGTCGTTCGGTTGGAGGGGGTCAGGGAAAAGTTTGGTTGGAGGGGACAGGAGGGGGTCAGGGAAAGGTTCGGTTGGAGGGGAAGTGAAAGGGGACAGGGTAGGTCTCGGTTGGAGGGGGTCAGGGAAAAGTTTGGTTGGAGGGGACAGGATGGGGTTCAGTCGGAGGGGGACAGTGAAAGGGGACAGGGTCGTTCTCGGTTGGAGGGGGTCAGGGAAAGGCTCGGTCGGAGGGGGTCAGTAAAGGCTTCAGTCATGGGATTAGTGGCGTTGATTGAGAGGTCCATGAGGAGGTTCTTCGGAGGTTCTTCTTTTCACACGGGGGAAAGTGAAGCGCGTCCAGGTAAAATACCTTCTCTTAAAGAAAGAAAATAAAATAATAATAATTATAATCCGCCCATGTCTAGTCTTGCCCAAAACCTAAATTCCATACAAGAAGGCGCGTCTCACATCAATCTCCTCCGGTATCTTTTTTTTTCTTGAACGTTCCTGCAGGAGATCTCCAGCAGATCCAGTGGAGCATTATTGTTAGATCTTCCATTGTATCTCTCTAGCGTTATCATTTCAGAAGAACATGGCCGAGAGTATCTCCCTCCTCCTCCTCCAGTGCGTGTGGACTCACGTGTCTCGGTGCAGGTCGTAGAGGCAGGAGACGCTCTGAGCCGCCAGGCTTCTGCGGGTCTCGGCTTCGCGGTCTCTCCTCGGGCGCTCCGACTGCGAGGCCTTCAGCCCCTCCACCTGCTTCTGCAGGCTCTCCATGTGAGACTGCAGCGAGTCGATGGTCTCGGTCAGGCTGCGAGACGGACACAGCGGCCAAAGCCATTATTCTCACTTCCTAAATAGCACCGGGGCGAATCCCATGATCCTCCTCACCTCTGGATCTTTCCCCGAGCCGTGCGGTTTTCCTGCGCCAGCCGGAGGTTGTTCGCCTCCAGGTCTCGCGCCGCCGCGTCCAGCTGCTCGTACATTTTAGTGTGTTGATCGTTCATCTGCCTCAGGAGCTCCACCTGCTTGTTCAGGTACTGACACACCACACACACACACACACACACACACACACACACACACACACACACACACACACTACACACATATACTACATATACATCTATATACACATATACATCATAGACATCATACATCCATATATCTATATATATATACATCTATATCTACATCCATCCATCCATCCATCCATACATACATACATACATATCCATCATACATCCATCCATCCATACATATACATCATATCCATACATCATCCATCATACATATCCATACAATCATACATATCCATCCCATACATACATATACATACATCCATACATCCATCCATACATCCATACTATCCATACATCCATCCATACCTATCCATACATACATCCATCCATACATACATACATACATACATCCATACATCATACATACTATCAACATACATCCATACATGCATCCATCATCATATCATCATACATCATATCCATACATACATCCATACATATCTCCATACATATACATCCATCATCCATACATACATACATACATACATACATACATGCATCCATACATACATATACATCATCCATCCATCCATCCATACATCCATCCATACATACATCATACATATCCAGACATACATCCATACATCCATACATCCCATGCATCATCCATATCCATACATATCCATACATCATACATCCATACATCTACATACATACCATCCATCCATACATATCCCATACATCCATACATCCATACATACATCCATCCATCCATACATACATACATATACATCTATCCATACATGCATCCACATCCATAGCCATAGCCATACATACATCCATCCATCCATACATACATACATACATACATACATCTATCCATACATCCATCCATCCATCCATCCATCCATCCATCCATCCATCCATACATACATACATATACATCTATCCATACATCCCATACACTCCATACATCATCCATCCATCCATCCATACATCCATCCATCCATCCATCCATCCATCCATCCATCCATACATACACATATCCATACATCCGGGTCATACATATCCATCTATCCATCCATCCATCCATCCATACATCCATACATGCATCCATCCATCCATCCATACATATCCATACATCCATACATATACATCATATCATCATCCATACATGCATCCATCCATACATTACATTCCATGCATCCATCCATACATCCATCCATACATACATACATCCATCCATCCATACATACATACATCCATCCATACATACATACATACATACATCCATACATCTCCATCTATCCATACATACATCTACATCATACATCCATACATACATACACCATACATCATACATACCATACATACATCCATCCATACCATACAATACATCCATACATCCATACACATATACATCCATCCAACATATATCATACATCATACACATACATACATCCATCCATCCAGGCTTTCCTAGAACACATTCCAACAGTATTAGTGACATCACTACATACAGCTCTGCTGTTTTGGACCAGTCACGTTCAATATGCAAATTAGCCGAGCACTGATTCGCTGATTCACAGTTGTCTTGGCAACATTACATTCAGACAGTCTTTTAAAACAATGTGAATTAAAAGCTGAGGAAAATAACGATAAATTCGGATTTGCATATTCGTGAATATTAATGAGGCTGTGAAAATGTTCTTGGCCGTTTAAGCCGTTTGTTTATCTGATTATACTTTTACTGTTTGTTTGTTTGTTTGTTTGTTTTGTGACTTTTTTACTTTAAACAGGGAATGAAAAAAAGCTTTTCGCTGATCCCGGACCCAAATCTGCACGAGATTAGAAACCGGAAAAAAAAGGAAAAAAAAAAAAAACGAAAGTAGACGTTAACTGGAGTGGATTTCACGAGAGACCGGACCGGACACATTCCTGCCCTCTAAGTCTTTTGTCCTTAAGACTTTCCTGTTTCCTGTTTCCTCATACGCAGCCAAGGACAACGTTAAAGCCACTTCGCACTCTTTAGATCGTTAATCCGATAATTTGTACGTAAAGCACAGCGGCGAAATTCGTCTACCCTAAATTAAAATAAGATAAACCTTTATTCATCCCACATTGGGGGAAATTTCTAAATTCCTGCTCCACATCATCATGAAATTCCTGAAAATGTCAGAAATGCAGCCTAAAGGAATTCCGCAGATCTAAATTCCGGTGTTCCGTCAGAACAGAATTCCTAAAAGCAAAAATTCCACCTTAAGAGGAATTAGTGGAAAAGGCCCAGCGCTCCATCTTAAAGGGATTCCTGAGGCACGGTGGTTTAGTGGTTAGCACGTTCGCCTCACACCGCCAGGGTCCGGGTTCGATTCCCGTCTCGGCCATGTGTGTGTGGAGTTTGTGCATGTTCTCCCCGTGCCTCAGGGGGTTTTTCTCCGGGTTCTCCGGTTTCCTCCCCCGGTCCAAAAACATGCACGGTAGGTTGATTGACACCTTGGAAAATTGTCCCTAGTGTATGAATGTGTGTGTGTGTGTGTGTGTGTGATGTGTTGGCATTCCATCCAGGGTGTATCCTTCCTTAATGCCCATAGACGCCTGAGATAGACACAGACTCCCCGTGACCCGAGGGAAGATCGAATAAAGCGCTAAAAGATGAATGAATGAATGAATGAATGAATGAATCATAATGGAATTTCTGAAAACTTCTGAAAAAATTCTAACTCGAAAAGAATTTCTTAAACCGAGAGGCTGGAAGAAATTCCATCATTCCGTTATATAACGGAATTACAACAAACAGAATTCCGGAAATACGGATAAATGCATTCCAGAGTGGTGGATCGATGGATGAAGGCTTTGGGATCCTGAGCAGAAGGTTCAAACCCCAGCACCACAAATCTACCAATGCTGGGCCCTTGAGCGAGGCCCCTGGACCTCCAAGACTCTGGGTTCCTCACTGTGAAAAACTGCGGTGCGCTGTAACGTTTATGTGAGACGTAAAAGCTCCCGGAAAGACCTGGAAGCAACATTCCAGAACTCCATGAGGAAGAAAAGCGTGATCTCAGCCGGGAACGGAATTCCTGAAATCCACCAGGACGGAATTCCTGAAATAACCATTCCCCTCTGCAAGCCATTTCAGGAATGATCTAAACACTGATTGGTGGAAAATTACAAGACTGAGTAAATTGTTTAACCAATCAGAGACTTTCAGAGTGATAAGCCCCGCCCAAAAGCGCTCCGGCTCCAGGGTAAAGAGCTGAAGAGTTCGGTCAGGTGCTTTTCCTTACAGCACTTCAATTCCTGGGTTCATATGAATAATTCCAAGTTCCTGGGAAAGAAATCGAGGGAAAAGTTCCAGGAACGCCGCTCGGAGTCCGACGTCCTACATGTAGATACACGGCGAAGGAACGGGATACAGGAAGGA
>JACRUU010000007.1:3786910-3789410 GCA_030449085.1 Kryptopterus vitreolus
GGATTAGAAGTGATACGCGGTGGAAGAGATATGCATATGAGATGAATGCAATTATATAGTTACTTTGTGTGTGTGTGTGTACTTGCGGTTATCACTATGTGGGGCCCGGTGGCGAGATTAATGCATTAATGAATGGCAATATATAGTTACTTTGTGTGTGTGTGTGTGTGTGTGTTCGTGTATGTATGTGTGTGTGTGTGTGTGTACTTGTGGTTATCACTATGTGGGGCCCGGTGGCGAGATTAATACATTAATGAATGGCATTATATAGTTACTTTGTGTGTGTGTGTGTGTGTGTGTTCGTGTATGTGTGTATGTATGTTATCACTATGTGGGGCCCGGTGGCGAGATTAATGCATTAATGAATGGTATTATATAGTTACTTCGTGTGTGTGTGTGTGTGTGTTCGTGTATGCATGTATGTGTGTGTGTGTGTACTTGCGGTTATCACTATGTGGGACCCGGCGACGAGATTAATACATTAATGAATGGTATTATATAGTTACTTTGTGTGTGTGTGTGTGTGTGTGTGTGTGTGTGTGTGTGTGTGTGTGTGTGTGTGTGTGTGTGTGTACTTGTGGTTATCACTATGTGGGGCCCGGCGACGAGATTAATACATTAATGAATGGTATTATATAGTTACTTTGTGTGTGTGTGTGTGTGTGTGTGTGTGTGTGTGTGTGTGTGTGTGTGTGTGTTAAAATGCGGGCATCTCTCACCGTGCTCGAGCTCTTTCCGGCTGCACCACAGCTCCTGCTCCTTATCAAATTCCTCCTCCACCATCACACCGGCCAGCATTGTCACACCTTTATACCTCTTTCACAACGAAAATCTCTCCTTTACAGCATTCGGCATCAGGTCACGGTCTAACACACACTCACACTCTCACACACACACACACACACACACACACACACACACACACACACACACACACTCACACACACACACTCTCCCGGTGGCGTCGTTCTGCATCTGCGGCAACGTGGCAAACTCCATCCGCAGCAACCCGAAGCGTGCCCAAATCCACCCATCGTCCACTAGCTTAGCGCCCTTAAACGTGAAACCTTCGCCCTGCACGAGTGCACTAAAGTAGGGAGCGTGTAAGGGTTGGAAACGCAGCCCGATAGGAGGGTGATATAGGCGTGAGCGTCGAGCTCCGCGGTCGACCAATGACCTCGAAGGACGCTCCGGGCGCTGTCCAATCGGAGTGCGGAGTCTCTTTGATCACGTGACTTATGAATGGACACCCCGCACACAAGCACTGACGCGTATTTCCGTCCCGAAGGATAGTTTTTCTTTTCCGGGTTTATTTGTTTATTGTTGTTATTTTTGTTTGTTTTTGTGTGTAAAGTTCCCGATGAGTGGCGTGTTTTAGACGATTGTGTTTGTTTTTTTTTATTTGTGAAAATTTATTTCCTTCCGCATTGCTTTCATTTAAGTTTGTTTACCTTTCGGTAAATAATTACACGTAAACAAAAACAGGAGGGAAGATGTTGCGGGTGTCCACGCACCCGGCCTCCGTGGCTTACTCCATGACCACACTGGGCTCCAGCATGATGAACAGCATATTCAGTTTGTATTATGTCAAACTCTTCCTGAACAAGTACAACATCGCGGAGGGAGATTTCCACAAGGCCCAGGTGCGTGTCAGTGTCTGATCACACACACACACACACACACACACACACATCATCATCATCATCATCATCAACATCATTCATTACACACAGATCCCACATTACATCATGACCACCTTCCCGATATCCTCCTTTTCCTGTCCCCGGGAAGTTCTTCCACAGTTTTGGTCCACAGGAGCGCGTCTGCTGGACCGGAGCCGGGTGTCTCTCCTCAGGAGTCCTGCGGCATTCATCACCCTGTCCTCATTGAGACAGGGTGAGACAGGTCCTCATTACCCTGTCTCACCCCGTCCTCATCACCCTGTCTCAGCCTGTCCTCATCATCCTGTCTCAGCCTGTACCCATTACCCCGTATCGCCCTGCACTCATCACCCTGTCTCAACCTGTCCTCATCAGCCTGTACTCATCACCCTGTATCACCCTCTCTGCCTGTACTCATCACACTGTCTCAGCCTGTCTCATCATGTGACACCCTGTACTCATCACCCTGTATCACCCTCTCTGCCTGTACTCATCACCCTGTCTCACCATGTATCACCCTGTACTCATCACCCTGTCTCACCCTCTCATCCTGTACTCATCACCCTGTCTCAGCCTGTACTCCTCACACTGTCTCAGCCTGTCTCATCATGTGACACCCTATACTCATCACCCTGTCTCACCCTGTCTCAACCTGTACTCATCACCCTGTATCACCCTCTCATCCTGTACTCATCACCCTGTCTCAGCCTGTACTCATCACCCTGTCTCAGCCTGTACTCATCGCACTTGTCTCAGCCTGTACTCATCACCCTGTCTGACCATGTATCACCCTGTACTCATCATCCTGTATCACCCCCTCATCCTGTACTCATCACACT
>JACRUU010000007.1:3804410-3824410 GCA_030449085.1 Kryptopterus vitreolus
GACAGACAGATAGACAGATAGATAGATAGATAGAGTAGATAGACAGAGATAGATAGACAGACAGACAGACAGACAAAAAAAAAGACAGACAGACAGACAGACAGACAGACAGATAGATAGATAGATAGATAGATAGATAGAGATAGACTAGATAGATAGACAGACAGACTAGATAGATAGATAGATAGATAGAAGACAGACAGATAGATAGATAGATAGATAGAAGATAGATAGATAGATAGATAGATAGATAGATAGATAGATAGATAGATAGATAGATAGATAGATAGATAGATAGATAGATAGATAGATAGATAGAATGATTTGTTTTTAATGTAATAATTAGCTGATTAAAAAAGAGAAAGTCCGTGAGAACGAAATAAATAATAAACAATAAAGAAAGGAATATATCTTTAATATAAATGAGAATGTAAAAAGTGTATAATATAAATATAAAGTCCGCGTCTCCTCTCAGTCCGGATTTCATCGCGCCAGTGCCGCGGTGACTTTTATTTTGAAAGGTCGGACGTTAAAGGCTTCCTGTCAGCCATCTTGTATCTGTTAGCTCTCTGAGTCACAGTGCAGCTAATTTGTTTAAATAATGTAAAAACAACAACAACAACAACAACAATATAATTATAAACAATATTTGTATTTTACATTTTATTATTTTATATTAATGTATATTTATTTATTGTGCCTTTAGTGTCGCTGGGCGGGAATGCTGCACCTACACTCGGGCTCTGTGTCACCGGTAAGACCTGTCGGCTAAAGCTAACAATGCTAAAGCTAACAATGCTAAAGCTAACAATGCTATGCTAAAGCTAATGAGATATTCCGACGTTCAAACCTTCATTAATAATTTTTCACACTGTAAATAAACATTCGTTCACTTTAAATGCTCCGAATGATTTATATGTATATATTTAATAAAGTAAAAATAAATAAATATTTATATATTTATATTTAGCTCTCTAAGCTAAACCGGAAGTAGCGTCAATCTCTTCTTTAATAAATAAAAACAACAACAACAACAATAAATGTATATTATTTAATTAAACATTTTATATGTATTGCGTTAATAGCTAATTAATTATTAAGGACCTTTTCAAGTAAAAAAAAATAAAAAATTAAAATGAAATAATTATTCTATATAAATAATTATTTAATTGATTTTATTTCGCAAAGTCATCCTGTTTTTTTTCTCCGAACCAATGATAATTATATTTACAATATTTAAGGTGAATATTCTCATACGTTTCTCAGCAACCGCTTGATTTTTGGTATTTATTTTTGTATGAAAAGCTTATACTTTTTATTTATTTATTTATTTTTTTTTTGTTTGTTTGTTTGTTTGTTTGTTTGTTTGTTTATTTTAACCAAACTGAAGAGAGAAAAACAAAAGAGGGAATGGAAGTAAATATATAGAATATAATAAAATAAAATAGAATAGAATGGAATATAGTATTTGCCAGCTCGTGTTTGGAATCTGGGGTCAGAGCGCAGGGTTCGGCATGATACAGCGCCCCCTGGAGCACACAGAGGGTTAAGGCGCTTGCTCAAGGACCCGAGATTGGCGGGAGATTGGCGATTACCGGGGTTCGAACCCTCTGACCTTCCGATCAGTAACCCAGCTCCTTAAACCACTCCTCCCTCTATCTGTGTAGTGGCAAGCAATGATGCGGCCAGTGATGCGGAGATCAACATTTATATAAACAAATCTAAAGAAACATTCGGCCATGTAAACGTTTACTTTACGTCTAAGACAAAATGCGCTTCCTGAGATCTCGGATGCCTCCTGATCACCTGGAGTCCGGAAAAATATGTACCTCTGTGAACCAGAATAAAAAAAAAAACAGGGCGGAGCCTATCGTGCCAGATAATGAACGTCTCATGTACACGTCACATCGAGTCGTTAAAAGTGTAACTGTACGTGTAAACGTGGCCAATGATCGTAAATACACAAGTCAATATATTCTGTTTGTATTTGGATTATATTGATTGCAAGAGACTCGACAGGATGCATCATTTTACTGTTTATCTTCATCCACTTTATTCATTTCCGGTTCAAGCACATAGTGCTGAAGCCATATTGTTATTATTAATCTTATTAGTATTCTTATTATTCATTCATCTTCTACCGCTTTATCCGATCTTCCCTCGGGTCACGGGGAGTCTGTGCCTATCTCAGACGTCTATGGGCATTAAGGCAGGATACACCCTGGATGGAATGCCAACCCATCACAGGACACACACACACACACACACACACTCATTCATACACTAGGGACAATTTTCCAAGGTGCCAATTAATCTACCGTGCATGTTTTTGGACCGGGGGAGGAAACCGGAGAACCCGGAGAAAAAACCCCCTGAGGCACGGGGAGAACGTACACAAACTCCACACACACATGGCCGAGATGGCAATCGAACCCGGACCCTGATGGTGTGAGGCGAATGTGCTAACCACTAAACCACCATACCCCCTTATTCTTCTTCTTCTTCTTCTTCTTCTTCTTCTTCTTCTTATTATTATTCCGCCCAAAAACTGCCCAAACTGTGATTCCTAGAGATTGAAACATGGACAGACAGTAAAGCTCAATTTGGGGATAGGTTGACAAAGACTCAACCCATTTAGACACAAGGGGGCGCTATAATCCAATAAAAATTATTCAATCTATTTCTGGAATCCTTGCATCAAAATGCAGAAAATCGTCATTGACGTTTTTTTTTTGCTGAGGAGTCCGGTAAAAATGAGTACTAGGGTTTTTTGCGGCAGTGTAGAAATGTTCAGTAGACACAACTTATCAATAATTATAAAAAAAAAAAAACAACTTTCGACTCACCTTTACAACGGCTCACATAAAGTAGGCGGGGCCAAATGGACACAAACGGCTATAACTCCTGAACGCAGTGAGATATCTTCATGAAAACGTAGCACATCTCTGTATGTCCTGAATCTTTGGTCGAATCCAAAAAACATGCGTAGATATGAAAAATAACGGATCTAAACAAAAAAAAAAAAAACGTTTCAGTTATTCTTTGTATAGCACCACCTAGTGACCAAGCTAGGCATTAGCTATGCAGTAGCCACTGGTGGGCGATATCCATGCAGCCTTCATGATGGCAAAGTGCACTGTGATGTCACAGAGCGAATACAAGTCCAAAAACTATAAAAACTATATACGTATATATATATATATATATATATATATATATATATATATATATATATATATATATATATATATATATATATATTAAAAATAATAATAAATAAATGTTATATATTTATATTTAGCTCTATAAGCTACACCGGACGTAGAGTCAATCTATTTTCTTTAATAAATAAAAACAACAACAACAATAATAAATGTATATTATTTAATTAATAAATTATATGTGTATTACGTTAATAGCTAATCAATTATTAAGGACCTTTTCAAGTAAAAAAAAAAAAAAAAAAAAAAAGAATGAAATAATTATTATAAATAAATAATTATTTAATTGATTTCATTTTGCAAAATCTAATTTAGATATGAAAAATAACGTCTGTAAACGAAGACAAAAAGGTTTTCAGTTATTCTTTGTATAGCGCCACCTAGTGACCAAGCTAGGCAATAGCTATATAATAATAATAATAATAATAATAGCAATAGCCACTGGTGGGCGTGATGGCATGATGGCGTGATGGCAAAGTGCACTGTGATGTCACAGGGCGAATACAAGTCCTAAAACTCTTATCTTTGTCGTTCAGTGCGTCAGATCCTTGAACCCTGCGTATCACTACATGTAGCTGTATTTAATTATTCATTATTTATTAATTCAAGACACATTTACAAACACATTTAAGTGTATATGACACATGTTGAAATCTGGTGACTGATAAGCCTAAATGATTTGGAGGTTAATGTTATTTCATTGAAACTAATATAATTATAACTAATATATTGTACTAATTGGGAGGAACGGTGGTTTAGTGGTTAGCACGTTCGCCTCACACCGCCAGGGTCCGGGTTCGAGTCCCGTCTCGGCCATGTGTGTGTGGAGTTTGTGCATGTTCTCCCCGTGTCTCAGGGGGTTTTTTCTCCGGGTTCTCCGGTTCCTCCACCCGGGGGGTTTTTTTTTCCGGTTTCCCCCGGTCCAAAAACATGCACGGTAGGTTGATTGGCACCTTGGAAAATTGTCCCTAGTGTATGAATGTGTGTGTGCGTGTGTGTGTGTGTGTGTGTGGGATGGGTTGGCATTCCATCCATGGTGTATCCTGCCTTAATACCCATAGACGCCTGGTAAAAGATGAATGAATAAATATTATAGTAATATAATTGATTTTGAACGACCGATAATGTAGGGAATCAATGATATGAAAGTACAAAAGCATTTGCAATTTGATCAAAGCACAAAGATTATCGCTTTTATGATGTTGCCAAGTGACTAAATGATGTGGAGGTTTGAATATACAGTAAAGGGGACATCTAGTGGACATGATGTAGTACTGCAGGGGTTCATGATTTAGTCCTGCAATGATAAATGTTGTTGTCAGCGTCACACAGGCATGAAAATAAGTGAACGTCCTCGTGACTTACTGTTCTTTGTTGTGACATTTCTGTTTATGACTTAAGACGCTCTTAAGTTACAGAATCGATGATTTTAATGATTTATGCCCTTAATTGGAATCCTCGTCAAATTAGGCTAAAAATATTTCTAAAAGTAAAACTCTTCCTGCTCCCCGTTGGTGGCGCTATGTCCATGTGATCAGCTTTAGTCTCTTGACATAATGCTGAGGTTTGATGTCCATCACTCAGCGTACACATCAGTCATGTGAGCTTCATGCGTCCTCAGGATCATCTCTTAAAGCCTCTGGATCTCAGCAAACGGATCCCTCAGCCTGAGGCCCTGGTGAAGCTGCCGAGGCGGAGCGATCGCACCTCGGCGACCCACAGGATCCGATCTCGCTGCTCGGATTTCGTCTACGAATCCTCACTGGCGCCTTTCAGCACTCCACTACCCAAAAGACTCGCTCACACCCACCGGAGCACCGGCACCGACGCCAAGCTGTTCGAGAACATCGTCCGGGATGCTCCGTCCCCGGGGCCGAGTTCCTGTGCGTCAGCATGCACGATCGAAACCTTGTCGTCGGAATGTTCCGGATTCGGGCGTGTCGAATGTGTTTCCAGCGACGAGAGCAACGCGATCGAGGTGGCTCCCAGCGTCCCGGCGAGCGACGCCACCTCGACGGCGCTTACACTCCCCGAAAACTCCTCCACACATCTCCGGGACTCGGACGTTCTCCAGGACAGCGACTCGTTGGAGTCCAAAAACGTGGCGTCTACCTCAGAAGCGGAAAACCTCATCAAACCTCCCCGGAACGGATCGCGATCGCCAGCGTCGTCCTCGTTAAGCCCGAAGACGAAGCGATCCAGACCATGCAGGAAAGCAAGAGCGAGTGCAGCGAAGAAGAGGAAGAAGAAGAAGAAGCAGGAGCGTCCAGGTTTCTGGTCTCCGCCGGCGTTTCCTTCCCACGGACCGGAGATCAAGCTAAAGCACGCGAGCTGCAAGGACGAGAAGAGAGAAGGCCGAGGGAATGCCTTCGCGCCGTTCGTCCGGATGGAGTTGTCCGCCTGCACCGTTGTCAACTTCGAGGAAGACATCCTGGCCAGGAATCCCCGTCAGCCCGCGGCGTCCCCCGGGATCGTCCCGACCACTTCCTGTTTACAGCTGGGACGCTTGGGGTCCGATAGCAGGGGGCAGACCGGACAGGTGTGCTGCCTGTGCGGGGAGACGTCTAACGCCGCAGGATTGGGGGACCTGCACGGACCGTACCATCCCTGTGGACCGGAGAGGATTACGCCCCCCGCAGGGCTCCTGAGTAACGGACTTGAGGACGGCCGTGTGAAGAGGACGCGGACGTCCGGAGAAATCTGGGTTCATGAGGACTGCAGTATCTGGTCATCTGGAGTTTTCCTCATCAAAGGACGACTGTATGGACTGGAGGAGGCGCTGCAACTCTCGCAAGAATCCGTGAGTTCTCCTTCCTTCCCTTCCTCTTCGTGTATGATGTAATAGTGTGTATGATGTAATATAGTGTGTATGATGTAATAAAGTGTGTATGATGTAATATAGTGTGTATGATGTAATAAAGTGTGTATGATGTAATATAGTGTGTATGATGTAATAAAGTGTGTATGATGTAATAAATTGCGTATGATGTAATAAAGTGTGTATGATGTAATAAATTGCGTATGATGTAATAAAGTGTGTATGATGTAATAAAGTGTGTATGATGTAATATAGTGTGTATGATGTAATAAATGTAGTGCGTATGATGTAATAAAGTGTGTATGATGTAATAAAGTGTGTATGATGTAATAAAGTGTGTATGATGTAATATAGTGTGTATGATGTAATAAAGTGTGTATGATGTAATATAGTGTGTATGATGATGACGGTGATGGTGGTGAATGTTGCAGGTGTGTTCGTGTTGCAGTAGAGGTGGCGCCACACTGGGGTGTTTCTTTAAAGGCTGCTCGAGTAAATATCATTTCCCCTGCGCTCTCCAGACTGGTACGATTCCATCTGCTACACACGTCCCACTGCACTCGCACTCGCACAACACCGCACTCACCGTCCCGCCCCACTGCCACTGCACTCGCACCGTCCCCGTGCACTCTCACCGTCCCAAACCACTGCACTCGCACCGTCCCGCCCTGCACTCGCCACACCGTCCTGCCGCCCACTGCACTCGCACCGTCCCGCCCACTGCACTCGCACCGTCCCGCCCACTGCACTCGCACCGTCCCGCCCACTGCACTCGCACCGTCCCGCCCACTGCACTCGCACAATCCACTCCACCGCACTCGCCCACGCACTCCCGTCCCCACTGCACTCGCACACTGCACCGTCGCACCGTCCCTGCACTGCACTGCACTCGCACCGTCCCGCCCACTGCACTCGCACAATCCAACCCACTGCACTCGCACAATCCAACCACTGCACTCGCACAATCCAAACCACTGCACTCGCACAATCCCACTGCACTCGCACAATCCAAACCACTGCACTCGCACAACTCGGGCACGCAAACCACTCGCACAATCGCAAGTCCAAACCACCTGCACTAAACACCACAATCCAAACCACTGCACCGTCTCGCACAACTGCCAACACTCCACTGCACTCGAAAAATCCCAAACCACTGCACTCGCAACCCAACTGTACCACTCGCACAATCCAAACCACCACTGCACATCCATCGCACAATCCAAACCACTGCACTCGCACAATCCAAACCACTGCACTCGCACAATCCATCCCACTGCACTCGCACAATCCAAACCACTGCACTCGCACAATCCATGCACCGCACAATCCAAACCACTGCACTCCACTGCACTCGCACCGTCCCGCCCACTGCACTCGCACCGTCCCGCCCACTGCACTCGCACAATCCAAACCACTGCACTCGCACAAACCAAACCACTGCACTCGCACAATCCACAATCACACAATCCAAACCACTGCACTCGCACAATCCAAACCACTGCACTCGCACAATCCAAACCACTGCACTCGCACAATCCAAACCACTGCACTCGCACAATCCAAATCCCTGCACTGCACTCGCACACTGCATCGCACAACCCAAACCAACTCGCACCGTCCCGCCCACTGCACTCGCACAATCCAAACCACTGCACTCGCACAATCCAAACCACTGCACTCGCACAATCCACAATCCAAACCACTGCACTCGCACACTGCATCCACCATCGCACAAACCAAACCACTGCACTCGCACAAGTCCACAATCCAAACCACTGCACTCGCACACGCATCCACCATGCCCCACCGCACTGCACTCCCAAACCACTGCACTCGCACAATCCAAACCACTGCACTCGCACAATCCAAACCACTGCACTCGCACAATCCAAACCACTGCACTCGCACACCGTCCCGCCCACTGCACTCGCACAATCCAAACCACTGCTACTCGCACCGTCCCGCCCACTGCACTCGCACAACCCAAACCACTGCACTCGCACCGTCCCGCCCACTGCACTCGCACTGTTCCTCACTGCACTCACGTTGTCACCCACTGCACTCACACCGTCACGCCCACTGCACTCGCGCTTTTCCTCACTGCACTCGCATTGTCCAATCCACTGCACTCGCACCATCCGATCCACTGCACTTGCACCGTCCCACCCACTGCACTCGCACAATCCAATCCACTGCAAATGCACCATCTGATCCACTGCACTCACGTCGTCCCGCCCACTGCATTCACGCCTTCCCACTTATTGCACTCGCACCATCCAATCCACTGCACTTATGTAGTCCCACTTATTGCACTCGCATTGTCACCCACTGCACCCGCACTGTCCCGCCCACTGCACTCGCGCTGTTCCTCACTGCACTCACATCATCCGCATTGCACTTGCATTGTCCAATCCACTGCACCCACACCGTCCTGCCCACTGCACTCGCACCATCCATACAACCATATATCCACTGATGTGTATATTTCTCTGACTTTCCATTTATTTATTTATTTATTTATTTATTTATTCATAGGGTGTGTGTGTTTACTGAGGAAAACTTTACTCTGAGATGTCCAAAGCACAAGGTAACACACACACACACACACACACACACACACACACACACACACACACACACACAACACACAATCAGGATTAGATTATTATTAATAATGAGGTATTATTCCTCTAAATAATCTTCTTTCCTTTTTTCCCCCAACAGAATAAATCAGGACTCTGTTTAAACAGGTGACACTGTGTGCATTATTTATTACTACTGTTTTTAATATATATATATATATATATATATATATATATATATATATATATATATATATATATATATATATATATATATAATGTTTACATTTGTGTAGAAAGTATAAAATCAGTTTTTACTCTTTTTTTTTATTCAGGTTTTTTTGCTCTTCTTTCTTTCTATAAATAATTAAAGATATACTTTCTCTATAAGTATATAAAACCATTTTCTTTGTGTGTGTGTGTGTGTGTTGTGTGTGTGTGTGTGTGTGTGTGTGTGTGTGTGTTCCCATTGACAGGGTGAAATTCCGGTGATTTTCCTGCATCCGAGGGAAAAAAAAAATGGAATAAAAAACAGGGTTTGTTTTCTTGTCATTTTTTTTTCCCTCCAGTTTTTCTTTTCTGTACGTACGTAAAATATCGACGTGTGTGTTTACATTTTCCTCACATGCAGAGGAAACAGAACTGCCTTTACCGTTACAGCTGCCTTTAAAACAACGTGGATGTTCACAGTGAAGGATCATCACACAGACCAAACTTGGCCACGCCCCCCCCTTTTTTTTTTTGTACCGCTTTTCACTTTTTTTTTTTTTTTTTTTTTTTTTTTTATTAATGAGTTTCTTTGCACTAAAATTGTGATTGATTAACACTTGATTTATACGGTGCTGGATTATTATAATTTCATATATATATATATATATATATATATATATATATATATATATACTATATATATATATATATATATATATATATATATATATATATTGGTATGGTGATTGTTAGTACGTTTCTCGCAACCAGTCCTCAGTGTGAGACGATGGCGTGGGCGTGGGCGTGGGTGTGGGCGTGTCCGGACCATATTCACTGTACGTGACCGTATTTATGTCTGATTCATGTGTACGTGTATTTATTGACGGACGAACAACCTCAGTTGAAAAGGCTACACACTTTTCGGCACTTTAGAAAAGCAGGGAATTTTTTTGGATGAATTTGTTTGTTTGTTCCGGTGATCAGACCGTGTTGTGTCTGTCGCACTCTTTTATTTGTTGTCCAGGAGACAAACGTTATGGCTTGAGATTTGTGTAGAATTTCACCCAATGCCTTTTTTTTTTTTTTCCTTTCTTTTTTCCTTTTATTAAATGTCTGTTGTGTAATAAATTTTTTTACACTCTTTATCGTTGTGTGACTGAATGGTTCAAAATAACGATTCATTTTCATTACATATTGTTCTATTTTATATGTATTATTATTTATTATATATGTTACATGATATGTATTATTTATGAGATGATTATTATTTTATTATTCATTTATTATCATTATTATTTTCTTTCATTCATTTATTCATTCTTCATTCACTTTCATCCCTTCTACCGCTTTATCCGATCTTCCCTCGGGTCACGGGGAGTCTGTGTCTATCTCAGGTGTCTATGGGCATTAAGGCAGGATACACCCTGGATGGAATGCCAACCCATCACACACACACACACACACACACATTCATACACTAGGGACAATTTTCCAAGGTGCCAATCAACCTACCGTGCATGTTTTTGGGGGACCGGGGGAGGAAACCGGAGAACCCGGAGAAAAACCCCCTGAGGCACGAGGAGAACATGCACAAACTCCACACACACATGGCCGAGACGGGAATCGAACCCGGACCCTGGTGGTGTGAGGCGAACGTGTTAACCACTAAACCACCATCTGAACAATATCATGTAAAATCAGCGCTTTAGACGACCACGTGATTTGCAACTGAAACGTGATTTTGATGTGAATGATGACGATCTCCTGTAGTTTCATTTAGAAAAATAGTGCCACCTAGTGGCCAAATAAATAACTACTTTTACATCTCCAAAGTTACCTTCCCAACACTGTGTGTGATATATATATATATATATATATATATATATATATATATATATATATATATATATATATATATATATATACGGGGCACGCGATGATTTAGTGGTTAGCACGTTCGCCTCACACCGCCAGGGTCCGGGTTCGATTCCCGTCTCGGCCATGTGTGTGTGTGGAGTTTGTGCATGTTCTCCCCGTGCCTCAGGGGGGTTTTCCTCCGGGTTTCTCCGGTTTCCTCCCCCGGTCCAAAAACATGCACGTAGTAGGTTGATTGGAAAATTGTCCCTAGTGTATGAATGTGTGTGTGTGTGTGTGTGTGTGTGTGATGGGTTGGCATTCCATCCAGGGTGTATCCTGCCTTAATGCCCATAGACGCCTGAGATAGGCACAGGACTCCCTGTGACCCGAGGGAAGATCGCTAGATAGATGAATATAAAGCGCCCCCAAAAGAAGATAGAATTATGAATGATATATGAATGAATATATAATATATATATATATATATATATATATATATATATAATATATATATATATATATATATATATATATATATATATATACTGTACGTGTATGTGTATCTATTTGTTTGACCAGAAGGTGGTGCTGTAGATAATGTGTAAGGCTGAAACTGACCAGAATAGCTGTCTCTCTCTGTGTCTGTCTCTCTCTCTCATTCTCTCTCTCTCTCTCTCTCTGTCTGTCTGTCTTCTCTCTCTCTCACTCACTCTCTGTCTGTCTGTGTGTGTGTGTGTGGTCCTCTCTCACTCCACTTCTCTCTGTCTGTCTTCTCTCTCTTTCACTCACTCTCTGTCTGTGTCTCTGTGTGTCCTCTCTCTCTCACTCTCTCTCTGTGTCTGTCTTCTCTCTCTGACTCTCTCTCTCTCTGTCTGTCTTCTCTCTCACTCACTCACTATCTCTCTCTGTCTGTCTTCTCTCTCTCACTCACTCTCTGTCTGTCTCTGTGTGTGTGTCCTCTCTCACTCACTCTCTCTGTGTGTCTGTCTTCTCTCTCACTCACTCTCACTCTGTCTGTCTTCTCTCTCTCTCTCTAACTCTCTGTCTGTGTGTGTGTGTGTCCTCTCTCTCTCACTCACTCTCTCTCTGTGTCTGTCTTCTCTCTCTGACTGTCTCTCTCTGTGTCTCTATCTCTCTGTCTGTCTTCTCTCTCACTGGCTGTCTCTCTGACTGTCTCTATCTCTCTGTCACTCTCTCTCTCTCTTTGTCTCTCTTTCTTTCCCTCTCACTCTGTCTCTTTCTCTGTCTCTCTCACTCACTGTCTCTCTCTATCTCTCTCACTCTTTCTCTCTTTGTCTCTCCCTCTCACTCTGTCTCTTTCTCTGTCTCTGTCTCTCTCACTCTCTGTCTATGTTTCTCTCTATCTCTCTCACTCTCTCTCTCTTTGTCTGTCTCTCCTTGTCTCTCTCTCTCTCACTATCTCTCTCTCTCTGCTTTGAGTAACTGCAGACGTTTCTTGTATTCATGCAGATGTTCAGGTGTCTAATCTTTAAATCCTGTTGGTGGTAAAAGTGCTTTAGTGACGCGACTCCGCTCTCGGTGTTTTGGTGGGAAAACGAGCGACGCTGATGGACTCGATGCGGCGCTCCGTTCCAGCTCGTATTACAGTGCGGAGCTGCAAATACCCCTTCAACCAGTCACCTCTATTACACCAATCTATAAGTACCAGTTTTACCCTCGACCAATTATTAAATACCATTATTATTACCCCTGACCAATTACAGAGCATTATTGTTCCCCATGGCCAATCACTGGCCACCTTTATCCCCCTCCACCAATCATGGAGCGGCATTACTGGCTATTCTCAATAACTAAAAAGCATTATTTCCTTTAACCAATCACAATTTTCCTTCTCAACCAATCGTGAAGCGTTATTAAGTTCCCATTGACCAATCGTGGAACATTTATGTTCCCCTCAACCAATCACAGAGCACCTCTCTTCCCTTTAACCAATCACTGTTCACCATTATTTCTCCCAACCAATCATGGCGCACAGACCAATCACTGACTCTGATTTACGTGTTGCACATTTAATACCAATAACAGAAAACACACACTTTTTATTTGTCAACATAATGGGACCAATCAGAGCCCAGAATTCCACAGTACTGTGTGTGTGTGTGTGTGTGTGTGTGTGTGTGTGTGTGTGTATGTTATCTCAGGCTGACATGGCAGGGGTGTGTTTCCTCCCTCATGTTCGAGTCGTTTCTTTATGGTGTCCTGCTGAGGCAGCAATCAGCACAGACACACACACACGCACACACACACACACACTCACATAAACGCACACACACACACACACACACACACACACACACACACCTGTTTCTCAATGTGATTGTTCAGCCTGATAATAACTCACACGGTTGACCTCTCTGACCCCGGGGTCAAATCCTGAGTGTTTCCTTGAAGGCATTAATGTTTAGGGGCAGTTAGGGTTGTGTGTGTGTGTGTGGTGTGTTGTGTGTGTGGTGTTGTGTGTGTGTGGTTTATGTGCGTGTGTGTGTGTGTGTGGGGCGTGGGTGTGTGTGTGTGTGTGTGATGATGGAGAGTGTGTGTGCGGTTTATGTGCGTATGTGAGTGTGTGTGTGTGGGGGGGTTTATGGAGTGTGTGTGTGTGTGTGTGTGTGTGTGTGTGTGTGTGTGTGTGTGTGTGTGTGTATGTGTGTGTGTGTGTGTGTGGGCGTGGGTGTGTGTGTGTGTGTATGAGAGAGTGTGCGTTTATGTGAGTATGTGTGTGTGTGTTGTGCTAGGGGGTTTATGTGAGAGTGTGTGTGTGTGTGTGTGATGTGTGTGTGTGTGGGCGTGGTGTGGTGTGTGTGTGTGTGTGTGTGTGTGTGTGGTTGTGTGTGTGTGTGTGTGTGATGTTTGTGTTTGTGTGTGTTTTGTTTTGGGTGGTGGTGTGGGGGTGGGAGTGTGTGTGTGTGCTGTGTGAAGAGTGTGCGTGTGTATGTGGGTGTTGTGTGTGGAGTGTTTTGGGGGGGTGTGTGTGTGTGTGTGTGTGTGTTGTGTGTGAGAGTGTGTGTGGGTGTGGGCGTGTGGTGTGTGGTGTGATGGGAGAGTGTATGTGTGTGGAGCGTGTGTGTGTTGTGTGTGTGTGTGTGTGTGTGTGTGTGTGTGTGTGTGTGTGTGTGTGTGTGTGTGTGTGAGAGAGTGTATGTGAGAGCGTGTGCGTGTGTGTGCGTGTGTGTGTGTGTGTGTGTGTGTGTGTGTGTGTGTGTGTGTGTGTGTAGAGAGAGTGTATGTGTGCGTGTGTGTGTGTGTGTGTGTGTGCGTGTTCTCTGCACTTTCCCTGAGATCAGACATTCTTTATACAGTTGACGTCTCAGCTGTTGTGACACTTGTGTTGGTTTCAGTGCTGGATTTCACTCCTGTAATGTTAAAGATCTGCTGATGTGCACGAGGAACGACGACGAGGACGACAAGAGGAAAGACACGAGGAACCAACGAGGACACGAGGAACCGAGGAAACGAGAGAAAACGAGGACGAGGAACGACACGAGGAACGAGGAACAAAGAGGAACGAAAGAACGACACGACGAACGAGGAACGACAAGAGGAACGACAAGAGGAACGACACACGAGGAACGACACGAGGACACGATTAACGAACACAGAGGAACCAAACAAGAGGAACGACACTAGGAAACGACAGAGGAACGACAATGAGGACCCAGGAACTACAAGATGAACACGAAACGAGGAACGACGAACGAAAGAACGAACACACAGGAACGACACGAAAAGGGACAAACGAGGACCGAGAAAACGAGGAACCAAACGAGGAAACCAACGAGGAACCAAAAAACGAGGACGCCAATGAAAAAAACAGAGGAACGACATGACGACGACCGAGGAACAAGAGGGACACGAGAACGACACGAGGAAGACACGATGACCGAGGAACCAAACGAGGAACAACAAACGAGGAAACGAGGAACGAGAGAACGCCACGAGGAAACGAACAAGAGGAACGACACGAGGAACGACACGAGGAACGACGAGGAACGACAAGAGGAACGACAAGAGGAACGACACGAGGAACGACACGAGGAACGACACGAGGAACGACACGAGGAACGACACGAGGAACCAAACGAGGAACGAGGAAACGAGGAACGAACGAAAGAGGAACGACACGAGGAACGACAAGACAAGGGAACGACAAGAGGAACGACAAGAGGAACGACGAGGACACGAGGAACGACACGAGGAACTACACGAGGAACGACAAGGAACAAAAACGACAAACGAGGAACGAGGACGACGAGGAACGATGAACGACACGAGGAAAGACGAGGAACGAACGAGGAACGACAAACGAGGAACGACACGAGGAAACGACAAGGAACAAGAGGAACGACGAGGAACGACAAGAGGAACGAACAACGAGGAACGACACGAGGAACGACACGAGGAACGACACGAGGAACGAAACAAACGAGGAACAAAACGAGGAACGACACGAGGAACCATGAGGAACGAAGAGGAACCAAACGAGAAACAAGAGAACGAACGACAAGAGGAACGACAAGAACGACGAGGAACGACACGAGGAACGACCACGAGGACGACACGACGAACAAACGAGGAACGACACGAGGAACGACGAACGACAAGAGGAACGACACGAGGAACGACACGAGGACACGAGGAACGAACGACAGAGGAACCGAAACGAGGACGAACGAGGAACGACACGAGGAACGACACGAGGAACGACACGAGGAACCGAGGAAAACGAGGAACGACACGAGGAACGACACGAGGAGGAACGAACCAAACGAGGAACGACAAGAGGAACGACACGAGGAACGACAAGAGGAACGAGAGGAACGACAAGAGGAACAAGAGGACAACGAGGAACGAGGAACGACAAGAGGAACGACACGAGGAACGAACAAGAGGAACAAGAGGACGACACGAGGAACGACACGAGGAACGAGGAACGAGGAACGAAACGAGGAACGACACGAGGAACGACAACGAGGAACGACACGAGGAACGAACACACGAGGAACGACAACGAGGAACGACAAGAGGAACGACACGAGGAACGACACGAGGACGAAACAAGAGGAACGAGGAAACGAGGAACGACACGAGGAACCAAACGAGGAACCAAACGAGAAACGACACGAGAAACGACACGAGGAACGACAAGAGGAAAGACAAGAGGAACGACACGAGGAACGAAAAGAGGAACGAAACGAGGAACGACACGAGGAACCAAAAGAGGAACCAAACGAGGAACGACAAGAGGAACGACAAGAGGAACGACAAGAGGAACGAGGACGACAAAGAAAGGAACGAAACAACGAGAACGACACGAGGAACGACGAGGAACGACACGAGAAACCAAGGAACGAGGAACACGAGAAACGAACGAACACGAGGAACGAGGAACGACAACGAGGACGACAAGAAACAAGAGGAACGCAAACGAGAACGACAGAGGAACGACACGAGGAACGACAAGAGGAACGACGAGGAACGACAAAGACAGGAACGACAACGAGGAAACGACACGAGGACGACGACACGAGGAACAAACGAGGAACGACACGAGGAACGACACGAGGAACAAACGAGGAACGAGGACACGAGGAACACGAGGAACGAGGAACGAGGAAAACGAGGAACACGAGGAACGACGAGGAACGACAAGAGGAACGAGGAAACGAGGAACGACACGAGGAACAAACGAGGAAAACGAGAACGAACGACACGAGGAACGAGGAACGACACGAGGAACGACAAGAGGACACGAGGAACAAAAGAGGAACACGAGGAACGACAAGAGGAACGACAAGAGGAACGACGAGGAAAGAAGAGGAACGACACGAGGAACAAACGAGGAAAAACGAGGAACCGAGGAAACGAGGAACGACAAGAGGAACGACACGAGGAACGAACACGAGGAACGACACGAGGAACGACACGAGGAACGAGGAACACGAGGAACAAACGAGGAAACGAGGAACGACAAACGAGGAACGAAACGAGGAACGACACGAGGAACGAACGGACACACGAGGAACGACACGAGGAACGACACGACAACGAGGAACCAAACGAGGAACGACACGAGGAGACAAGACGAGGAAACAAAACGAGGAACCACGAGGAACGACACGAGGAACGACAAGAGGAACGACAAGGAGGAACGAGGAACGAGGAACGACAAGAGAACGACACGAGGAACGACGACAAACGAGGAACGAGGAACGAACGAGGAACGAGGACAAACGAGGAAACGACACGAGGAACGACCAACGAGGAGGAACGACACGAGGAACGACACGAGGAACGACAAGAGGAAACGACGAGGAACGACACGAGGAACGACGAGGACGACGACGACAGAGGAACGACAAGAGGAACGACGAACGAGGAACGAACGAGGAACCAAACGAGGAACGACAACAAACGAGGAACGAAACGAGGAACGACAAGAGGAACGAACGAGGAACGACACGAGGAACGAGAGGAACGAGGAACGACACGAACGAGGAACGACAAGAGGAACAAGAGGAACGACACGAGGAGGACAAACGACACGAGGAAACCAGGAAGGAACGAGGAAACGAGGAACGAACGAAGGAAACGAGGAACAAGAGGAACGACACACGAGGAACGACAAGAGGAACGACAAGAGGAACGAACGAGGACACGAGGAACGACAACGAGGAACGACACGAGGACAGGAACGACGAGGAAACGAGGAAACGAGGAACGACACGAGGAACGACAACGAGGAAAGACACGAGGAACGACACGAGAACGAACGAGGACGAACGAGGAACCAAACGAGGAACGAACGAGGAAACGAGGAACGACAAGAGGAACGAGGACAAACGAGGAACGACACGAGGAACGAGGAACGACACGAGGAACGACACGAGGAACGACGAGGAACGAGGAACCAGAAACGAGGAACGACAAACGAGGAACGACAAGAGGAACGACACGAGGAACGACACGAGGAACCAAACGAGGAACCAAAGAGGAACCAAACGAGGAACAAGAGGACACGAGGAACGACAAAGGAGGAGGAACGACAACAGAGGAACGACAACGACAAGAGGGACGAGGAACGACAAGAGGAACGACGGGAACGAGGAGGAACGACACGAGGAACGACACGAGGAACCAAACGAGGAACCAGGAACGAGGAACACGAGGAACGAGGAAAGACACGAGGAACGACACGAAAGAGAGGAACGACACGAGGAACGACGAGGAACGACACGAGGAACGACGAAACGAGGAACGAGGACAAGAGGAAAGACGAGGAACGACACGAGGAAACGAGGAACGACAAGAGGAACGACACGAGGAACGAGGAACGAACGAGGAACGAACAAGAGGAAACGAGGAACGACACGAGGAACGACACGAGGAACGACACGAGGAACAAACAAACGAGGAACGACGAGGAACGACGAGGAACGACACGAGGAACGACAAGAGGACGACGAGGAACGACGAGGAACGAACAAGAGGAACGACACGAGGAACCAAACGAGGAACGAGGAACGACACGAGGAACGACAAGAGGAACGACGAGGAACGACAAGAGGAACGACAACGAGGAACGACAACGAGGAACGACACGAGGAACGAGGAACGACACGAGGAACCAAACGAGGAACGAGAACGACACGAGGAACGACAAGAGGAAACGACGAAGAACAGGAACGACACGAGGAACGAACGAAAACGAGGAACGAACGAGGGAACGACACGAGGAACGACACGAGGAACGACAAAACGAGGACGACGAGGAACGAGGAACGACAAGAGGAACGACAAGAGGAACGACAAGAGGAACGACAAACGAGGAACAAACGAGGAACCAAACGAGGAACGACACAGAGGAACGACACGAGGAACGACACGAGGAACGGAACGAGGAACCAAACGAGGAAACGACACGAGGAAACGAGGAACGAAACAGAGGACAAACGGACACGAGGAACGACAGAGGAACGAACAAGAGGAAACGAGGAACGAGGAAACGAGGAACGAAACGAGGAACGGAACAAACGAGGAACCAAACGAGAAAAAGAGGAACGACACGAGGAACGAAAGAGGAACGAAACGAGGAAGAACGACAAGAGGACGACGAAGAGGACGAACGAGGAACGACACGAGGAACCAAGAGGAAAACGAGGAACCAAACGAGGAACGACAAGAGGAACCAAACGAGGAACCAAACGAGGAACGACACGACGACACGAGGAACCAAACGAGAAACGAACGAGGAACGACAAGGAGGAAACGACAAGAGGAACGACAATGAGGAAACGAGGAACGACACGAGGAACCGAAAGAGGAACGACACGAGGAACGACACGAGGAACGACCGAGGAACGACAAGAGGAACGACACGAGGAACGGACACGAGGAACCAAGAGAAACACGAGGACAAAGGAACGACAACGAGGAACGACACGAGGAACGACCAACGAGGAACGACACGAGGAACGACAAGAGGAAACAAGAGGACACGAGGAACGACACGAGGAACGAGGAGGAACCGAGGGAAACGAGGAACGACACGAGGAACGACACGAACGAGGAACGGAGGAACGAGGACAACGAGGAACGACAAGAGGAACGACAAGAGGAACGACACGAGGAACGACACGAGGAACCAAACGAGGAACGACACGAGGAACGACACGAGAACGACGAACGAGGAACAAACGAGGAACGAGGAACACGAGGAACGACAAGAGGAACGACAAGAGGAACGAGAGGAACGACACGAGGAACGACAAGACGAGGAACGAACGAGGAACGACACGAGGAACGAAACGAGGAACGAGGAACAAGGAAACGAGGAACGACACGAGGAACCAAACGAGGAAACGAGGAACGACACGAGGAACGACACGAGAACGACACAAGAGGACAAACGAGGAAACGAGGAACGACAAGAGGAACAAGAGGAACGAAAAGAGGAACGACAAGAGGAACGAGGAACGAAAAGAGGAACGACACGAGGACGAACGAGGAACCAAACGAGGAACCAAACGAGGAACCGAGGAACGACGAGGAAACGACACACGAGGAACGACGAGGAACACGAGGAACGAGGAACCAAACGAGGAACAAGAGGAAACGAGGAACGAACGACACGAGGACACAAGAGGACGACGAGGAACGAGGAACAAGAGGAACGACACGAGGAACCAAACGAGGAACCAACACGAGGAACGACACGAGAAACGACACAAGAGGAACGACACGAGGAACGACACGAGAACGAACGAGGAACACGAGGAACGACACGAGGAACAA
>JACRUU010000007.1:3829410-3849228 GCA_030449085.1 Kryptopterus vitreolus
GTCACAGGTTTCAGAGTCATGATTCTATAATGCTACATAATTATAATGTGATAATAAGCCATCATTCATAGATAGTTATGACATAATACCATGATTTCAAGATACTCAGTCTGAGAGGTCATAATACTGTTATACTGCATTATAATACTGAGATTATAAGCGATAAATTCAAGTCAGACAATTTCAAGATAAAATGATAAGACTACGATACAGACATAACCAGTCATGATTCTGAAATTGTATACTATGTCTATGTCATGCTTATACTATGTCATGCTTATAAATTAGGAAACTGTAATTATGAGATAATTAATAATTTGAGATATTAATTCATGCTGACATGTAATGTGATAATGATGAAGATTACATGAGCATTTTGAGATAGCAAGTGATTATTATGAGATAATAAGCCAGTGTTTTGAGATAATGTGCCGTATTTATGAGATAATGTGCCGTGTTTATGAGATAAGTGATACATATGAGATAATAAGCCAGCATTTTAAGATAATATACCATGATGATGAGATAATACTCAATGAAGATGAAATAAGTCGTCATTTTGTGCAAATGGTGAGATATTTTGAGACAATGTGCAATGTTTATGAGATAAGAAGTGGTGATGACGAATCAGCAAATTTAATAAGTGATAATTATGAGATAAGACAAACGCTTGGAGATAATGTGCCATGTTTATGAGATACGTGATGAATATGAGATAATAAGCCAGCAGTTTAAGGTAATGTACCAGTGTGATGAGGTAATATTTGAAAATGATGAGATAGTAAGTGATAATTTTGAGATACCGTATTTTGCGCACGAAAAGACGCACCGCATCAAAAGGCGCACCTTCAATAAATGACGTATTTTAATTATTTTTACATATATAAGGCGCATCGCATCATAAGGCGCACCTTTAATAAAACGCTTCGCATAAGGCGCTAAAGTAGAGGCTGGAGTTACGGTGCGTTATGCATCCATTAGATGCATAACGCATCCATTAGATCAGGGGTCGGGGACTTATGGCTCGCGAGTCACATGTGGCTCTTTTGACGACTGCATCTGGCTCTCAGATAAATCTTAACTTATATTCCTTAACACGATATGTAAGAAATAATTCCGCTGGAAATCACAGTGTTAAAATAACGATCACACTGTAACTTAGAGCTTTAGCTGCTTGGGCTGTTTCCGCAGAGATTTTGACTCTTACAAAGATCATCGCTGTATGAAACGATGCCACACTCTGTGATATTTCCTGACAATAGAACGCTAGTCACGCACAGAGAGAGAGAGTGTGTGTGACATCCTCACTGCAGAAAGGATCTGTGTTCACACAGACACAACAGCGCTGAACCAAACAGGTGACAGCGTCTTAGCAGAAGTGGAGCGCATTTCACTTTTCCTGCGTTTTACTCGTTTTTAATTAATTAAGTGCAAATAAATCTTGTGCTTATCAACGATTAGCGCCAATTTGTGATTTCAATAAATATACTTAAAATATTTTGGTCCTGTGGTGTGCCTCGTGTGTGCCTGACTGATGGATGCGTTATGCATCTAATGATTAGCAGTCAGATAGGTCAGTCAAACTTTATTAACAAGAAAACAAAACAACAAAGCAACAAGCAACAAGAACAATAATAACTCTGTAAACGTAAAGCTCACTTTCTCAGTTCCTTATCTAAAATCCCTCGAAAACTTCTTCTTCCGTGTCCGAATTGAACAGCTGGGCTATTGCGGCATCCAAAACGCCTGGCTCCGTCTTATCAAAGTCATCATTAACCGAGTCAGTGTCGCTGCTGTTGTCTGGCAGTTCGGTGACAATTCCTGCCTTCCTAAAAGCTCGGACCACAGTTGTGACTGATATACCAGCCCAGGCATTTACTATCCACTTGCAGATATTAGCATATGTCGTCCGGCGCTGTCTCCCCGTCTTGGTGAACGTGTGTTCGCCTTCGGTCATCCACTGCTCCCACGCAGTTCGCAGTCGAGCTTTGAATGCTCTGTTGACGCCAACATCGAGCGGCTGGAGTTCTTTTGTTAATCCACCCGGAATGACGGCGAGCACTGAATTAGTGTGCTTCACTTGTTTTTTGACATGCTCGGTGATATGTGCGCGCATGGAGTCATAGATCAATAGGGACGGAGCTGTGTGAAAAAAACCACCCGGTCTCTTCACATAAATTTCTCTCAACCACTCACTCATCTTTTCTTCATCCATCCATCCCTTCGAGTTAGCTTTTATGACAATGCCAGCTGGAAAGTTTTCTTTCGGCAAGGTCTTCCTCTTGAAAATAACCATGGGTGGAAGTTTGTGGCCATTAGCCTGGCAGGCGAGAACTACAGTGAAGGACGTTTTCTCATTCCCTGTGGTGCGAATATTCACCGTACGTGCTCCTGTTTTATCCACAGTGCGGTTTACAGGGATATCGAAGGTGAGTGGAACCTCGTCCATATTGATGATATGCGCTGGCTGGATCTTTTTTTCAGTTATCTTGTTTCTGCTGTATGTGCGGAAAGTGGCCAACTTTTCCTGATAATCAGCTGGTAGTTGTTGTGACACAGTAGTGCGCGTACGGATGGAGAGATGACGTCGTTTCATAAAACGGAAGCACCAAGAAGGACCGCCTCTGAATTCACTGATGTTATGTTCGCGAGCTAGCGCTATTGCCTTCATACGAATTGTGACTGTACTAACACTTCTGCTTGCTGCTCTTTGTTCAGCAACCCACTGTTCAACTTTGTCCTCTAACTGTGGCCATCTCGCTTTGTTCCCGCGGAAACTCTGTGTTGTCTTCTTTACTTGGCGGAGCTCATCCTCATACTTCCTCCACTTCCTCACCATTGATTCATTGATATTAAATTCTCTCGCTGCTGCTCTATTGCCGTGTTCTTGTGCGTGGCTTATCGCCTTGAGTTTAAACTCAGCGTTGTACGCGTGTCTTTTGGTAGGAGCCATTTCAGGGTATTTACAAAAATATTAAAATGGAAATGAAACGCCAGTTTCCCGGTATCCCAGCATGCACTGCGCACTATTACGGGGGAAAATCGAGTCGCGGCTGCTTACCGTAACTGAGACCTGTATGCGTTTTAATACTGGGCCATATACAAGGCGCATTGTATTATTAGGCGCATGATCAGCTTTTGAAACGATTGAAGGCGTTTAGGTGCGCCTAATCGTGCGGAAAATACGGTAATATGCCAGTGTTTTGAGATAATGTGCCATGTTTATGAGATAAGTGATATGAGATAATAATCGCATGATTTGAAAGTGATGAAATAATGCATCATTTTGAGATACTAAGTGCAAATTATGAGATGTTTTGAGATAAAGTTCCATGTCTATGTAGATAAGTGATAAATATGAGATAATAAGCCAGAATTTTAAGATAATGTACCAGGGTGATGAGATAATATTTGTTAATGATGGGATTATTCATCATTTTGAGATACTAAGCGTAAATTACGAGATTAAGGCAGTGCTTTGAGATAATGTGCAATGTTTATGAGATAAGTCATAATGATAAGTCGTCAAATCTGAGATACTAAGTAATAATTATGAGATAATGAATCAGAACGCTGGAATTTAGACATGCTATGTTTTAAAGGGAATTGTTTGGGAAAATTCTTTTCAGTGTCTTTTGCAGGAGGGAAATCAGGGACGCGACCCCCCCCCCCCCCCCCCCCAAAACCCCCCCCCCCCCCAGCCCCCCCCCCCCCCACCCCCCCCCCCCCCCCCCCCCCAGTATAACCCTGAAGTGTGAAAAAATGCACGGCCTCATTCCGGTCTACACTGACACACAGGAACACACAGCTTCTGTTATGCTAATGTGGCATTCATGTCATACATTTATATTCACAATTCCCACCACCACAAAAAAAACGTTCCCCCCGAGGATGGGAATCCCGAGCTGGAATTTTGAAGACCTGAAGTTATTAGCATTCTTACAAAGCTAATGACATCTCAGATCACATGACCTGTAAGATGATCTCATCATGGTCATTATGATGCGGATGGTTTGGTTCATTGAACAATCGAGATTGGAATTAGTTTATTTTTAAAGCAAAATTTGGCATTTGTATCCCGATGCATGGATTAATAACATTTTAAACCTCTATAACAGTTCTGTAAAGCTTTCATAAGACCTCCATAACATTTCCTAGACCGTTATAAGAGTACTATAAGAACTCCATTCAACCTCCATAAGACTTCTCTAAAGCCTCCATGAGACATCCATAAAACTTCTATAAGACCTCCATAAGAGTTCTATAAGACCTCCATTAAACCTCCATAAGAGTTCTGTAAAGCCTTCATAAGACCTCCATAAAAATTTCTAAGACCTTCATAAGTGTACTATAAGAACTCCATTAAACCTCCACAATACTTCTATATAGCCTCCATGAGACCTCCATAAGAGTTCTATAAGACCTCCATTAAACCTCCATAAGAGTTCTGTAAAGCCGTCATGAGACCATGATAAAATTTCTAAGGTTCTATAAACCTCCATTAAATCTCCACATGACTTCTATAAACCCTCCATGACACCTCCATTAAACATTCATAAGATTTCTCTAAAGCCTCCATGAGACCTCCATAAAACTTCTGAGACCTCCATAAGAATTCTATAAGACCTCCATTAAACATCCATAAGACTACTATAAAGCCTCCATAAGACATCCATAAAACTTGTATAAGACCTCCATAAGAGTTCTATAAGACCTCCATTAAACATCCATAAGAGTTCTGTAAAGCCTTCATAAGACCTCCATAAAACATCTAAGACCTTCATAAGAGTACTATAAGAACTCCATTAAACAGCACTAATGCACTCAATTATTTTGGACTGGATTTCAGGTTAAAAGAAACTCCTTCCACACATTGATGGAAAATCCACGCTAACAGGTCTGTCAATGTGTCACCGCGTTCGTTTAGCCATTTATGACCTTCTCCCTGCGACGCAGCTAATCTCCTTCTATTACACGCATGGATTTCCTGAAATGGCGCTGTTAGCAAAAGTCTCGGCCAATCAGGGTCCGATCTGATGTGTGAGAACAAACCTGGATGGAATCTGGAACTTGCAGAGTGATTTTATCTCGAGTGATTTTCTCACACACACACACACACATACACACACTCACATACACACACACACACACACACACACACACACACACACACACACACACACACACACACACACACACACACACACACAGTGTCTCAAACTTCTGTCAGTCAGTCAATAAGAAAACAAAATGTCCATTAAAACACAATAGCTTTAATAGACCTCCATAAGACTTCATAAGACATCATTACAACGTTCGTACAAACTCCATAAGACCTCAAAAAGACTTCCATAAAACATCAATAAAGCAAATAGACTTTAATAAGACCGCCACGAGACCTCCATAGGATCTCCATGAAACCACCCTAAGACCTCTGTAAGACCTATATAAAAACCTGAGACCTCAAAAAAAGACCTCAATGAAACCTACATTACACATCCATAAGACTCCATAAGGAATCCAAATAACATCAGTACAAACTTCATAAAACCTCAGAAACCTCCCTAAGACATTTAAGAGCTCTATAAGACTCGTAAAACATTAATAATACCTCATTAAGACATAAATTAGAGCTCCTGAAGACCTCCATCAAATTTCCATCAAATCTCAGTTAATCCTCCATAAGACTTCATAAGTAAACTATACATCATCAGGACAAACTCAATAAGAGCTCAAAAGACCTACGTAGAACCTCCATTAAAACCACTAGAAGACCTCTATCAATGTTTTATGACCTCCATAAAACATTCATTATTTCTCTATGAAATACTAATGAACATGTGTAAGGCCTTCATATGACCTCCATTAAACCTCTACAATACCTCCACAAACCTCCATTAGATTACTGAAGGATCTCCATGAAACGATTATAATACCTCCATAAGAGTTCTTATAAGACCTCCATTAAACCTCCATAAGACTTCTCTAAAGTCTCCATGAAACCTCCATAAAACTTCTGTAAGACCTTCATAAGAATTCTATAATACCTTCATAAGAATTCTATAAGACCTCCATTAAACCTCCATAAGACTTCTCTAAAGCCTCCATGAGACCGCTATACAACTTCTCTAAGACCTTCATAAGAATTCTATAACACCTCCATAAAATTTGTAAGACCTTCATAAGAGTACTATAAGAGCTCCATTAAACCTCCACAAGACTTCTATAAAGCCTCCATGAGACCTCCACAAAATTTCTATAAGACCTCTATTAAACCTCCATAAGAGTTCTTTAAAGCCTTCATAAGACCTTTATAAGATTTCTAAGACCTTCATAAGAGTACTATAAGAACTCCATTCAACCTCCACTAGACTTCTAATAAGACGGAAGACATCTAACAGCTTCATAAGACGTCTATAAGGTCGCCTTAAAACTTTTAAGACATAAATTAACATTCCATTAGAGCGCTATAAGACTTCAGCAAATCCTCCATAAGACTTCATATGTAAACCATCAGTACAAACACAGCCAGACCTCAAAAACACATCTCTATGAGACGTACATAAAACATCTATAATACATCTGGTAGACTTACTTCAGACGGAAGGAGTCTCCAGTGTCAGAGGTGAAGATGTAACGTGATTATGTTTTGTGAGTCACATGACCACATGATGGGCACGGTGGCGTAGTGGTTAGCACGTTTGCCTCACACCGCCAGGATCCGGGTTCGATTCCCGTCTCGGTCATGTGTGTGTGGAGTTTGTGCATGTTCTCCCCGTTCCTCAGGGGGTTTTTCTCCGGGTTCTCCGGTTTCCTCCCCTGGTTCAAAAACATGCACGGTAGGTTGATTGGCACCTTGGAAAATTGTCCCTGGTGTATGAATGTGTGTGTGTGTGTGTGTGTGTGTGCCCTGCGATGGGTTGGCATTCCATCCAGTGTGTATCCTGCCTTAATGCCCATAGACGCCTGAGATAGACACAGACTCCCCGTGACCCGAGGGAAGATCGGATAAAGCGGTAGAAGATGAATGAATGAATGAATGAATGAATGACCACATGATTTACCAACTTAAAAGTAAAGACAAAACTTCTCTTTCTAAGTTCATGTGTGTGTGTGTGTGTGTGTGTGTGTGTGTGTGTGTGTGTGTGTGTGTGTGTGTGTGTGTATGTGTGTGTGTGTGTATGTGTGTGTGTATGTCGCGTGATCATTTGTTATTTCTCGGTAACAATAGTGCACTGGAGCGAAGCGACTGTAATGAATTCATGACATCATGAGAAAATAGTCGCCTCTGTGACATAGCGGCTGTTGCCATGGAGCTGTCTGTAATATGCTACTGTGTGTGTGTGTGTGTGTGTGTGTGTGTGTGTGTGTGTGTGTGTGTGTGTGTGTGTGTGTTGCCAAGGATGGGTTAAGCGCTGTCTAAACTATTAGAAGCATGTTTGCTAACAGGGTACTTGAGGGGCGATGGAGGTCACATGACTACGAATAAAGCATACTTATGGACTCTATGGATGCGTTTTTTTCCCATAGGGGTGTGTGAGTGTGTGTGTGTGTGTGTCTCCTTTGTCACATACTGTAGCTGAAAGTTATCTTTCCCTCACACACACACACACACACACACACACACACACACACACACACACACACACACACACACACACACACACACACACACACAGAGGAGTGTAAACAAGGCCTGTGTGGAATTTTTCAGTGTGAATTCAGACCCTGCTCCTGGCACCACTTCCTCCTATTCATGTCAGCGTTTCATTTATGAGCCAGCGCTTTCGGCTCGGGGATTTATCGATGTGTGTGTGTGTGTGTGTGTGTGTGTGTGTGTGTGTGTGTGTGTGTGTGTGTGACAAATCGCTGGAGTATAAATCATACACCCAGATGTGAGGGATCCTGACACACTGAGGAAGTGGACTAGGGGCAGTGTGTGTGAGAGTGTGTGTGTGTGTGTGTGTGTGAGTGTGTGTGTGTGTGTGTGTGTGTGTGTGTGTGTGTGAGAGAGAGATTTACGTACGTTTTTGCGGGATTCCTAAGAATTCCGACGCCACAGTTTTTATGACGTCTGCTAGACAGAATCTCTCTTCGCTGTCAGGACCGAAGCCGTAATAAATCATATAAATTGGATTTCTGTGTAAAATGACTGTGTCGTTCTGACCGAGGATGACATTCCGTAATTACAAAATGACATTTTTGTGAAACGTAAGAGAATTTCCATTCGGAATTCCAATTCTATTCTATTCGCTTCCATTAAATCCACTTATTTATAGAAGAAACAAAAGAAACATATAAATGATACACCAGGGACACGGTGGTTTAGTGTTTAACACGTTCGCCTCACACCGCCAGGGTTCGGGTTCGATTCCCGTCTCGGCCATGTGTGTGTGGAGTTTGCATGTTCTCCCCGTGCCTCAGGGGGTTTTTCTCCGGGTTCTCCGGTTTCCTCCCCCGGTCCAAAAACATGCACGGTTGGTTGATTGGCACCTTGGAAAATTGTCCCTAGTGTATGAATGTGTGTGTGTGTGTGTGTGTGTGTGTCCTGCGATGGGTTGGCATTCCATCCAGGGTGTATCCTGCCTTAATGCCCATAGACGCCTGAGATAGACACAGACTCCCCGTGACCCGAGAAGATCGGGTAAAGCGCTAGAAGATGAAAAAAATGATACACTTATTAATTAACACCTATAACATACAGATGTATTATAAGTATTATAATAAGTATTATAAGCTCAATGAGGTCGTTATAAAACTTGATGAAAGAGCCTTCATAAGGGCTCTATAAGACCCAAATGATCGTATCTGCTGCCTGGTCTTGTTACCACGATGTTGGATGTATTTGGAGGCTCGGGCCTCGGGCCTTTTCCTTTCACAAGGTGCAAAAAGTGTTCCAGCCATGACACAAAAGCCAGGTGGAGGACCTTGTGCTTTACAGCTCCAGCCCTATTAATCACATCTTTCTGTTTGCATGCATTGTTCAGGCCGATTGCGCTCCAGGCCTCCTCGCTTCACCGACACCCTGTAATGCCCGACTTTATTAACGCTCTGGTGGGGGAATGAACCTCACAGAAATCTAACCATGTTTGAGACAGTGTGAGACATGATCTAGATGGTGTGAGACATGATGAGACAGTGTGAGACATAATGAGACAGCGTGAGACATGATCTAGATGGTGTGAGACATGATGAGACAGTGTGAGACATAATGAGACAGCATGAGACATGATCTAGATGGTGTAAAATGTGAGGGAAGCAGAGTGAGACATGATGGATATGGTGTGAGACATGATGGAGGCAGAATGAGATATGATGTGACAGTGTGACATGATCTACATGGTGTGAGACATGATGAGACAGCGTGAGACATGATCTAGATGGTGTGAGACATGATGAGACAGTGTGAGACATAATGAGACAGTGTGAGACATGATTGAGACAGCATGAGACATGATCTAGATGGTGTGAAATGTGAGGAAAGCAGAGTGAGACGTGATGGATATGGTGTGAGACATGATGGAGGCAGAATGAGATATGATGTGACAGTGTGACATGATCTACATGGTGTGAGACATGATGAGACAGTGTGAGACATGATTGAGACAGTGTGAGACATGATCTAGATGGTGTAAAATGTGAGGGAAGCAGAGTGAGACATGATGGATATGGTGTGAGACATGATGGAGGCAGAATGAGATATGATGTGACAGTGTGACATGATCTACATGGTGTGAGACATGATGAGACAGCGTGAGACATGATCTAGATGGTGTGAGACATGATGAGACAGTGTGAGACATAATGAGACAGTGTGAGACATGATTGAGACAGCATGAGACATGATCTATATGGTGTGAAATGTGAGGGAAGCAGAGTGAGACATGATGGATATGGTGTGAGACATGATGGAGGCAGAATGAGATATGATGTGACAGTGTGACATGATCTACATGGTGTGAGACATGATGAGACAGCGTGAGACATGATCTAGATGGTTTGAGGCATGACGGAGACACTGTGAGACATGATCTAGATGGTGTGACACATGATGGAGACTTTGTCAGACATGATATAGATGGTTTGAGGCATGATGGAGACACTGTGAGACATGATCTAGATGGTTTGTGAGATGACAGAGGCAGTGTGAGACATTAAGGAGACTTTGTGAGACATGATGGAAGCCCAGAGCGGTAAGGAGACATGGCGAGTTGTACATAGACAGACGATACAGACTTTTTTGTTTTTTCGTCCCACGTCTGCTTCTCTGTTCAGCACGAAATCCAGAGTTGAGTGCATAAAGCGGTGCTGAAACGTGAGGCGAGGCGAGACGAGATGAGACGAGGCGAGACGAGGCGAGACGAGGCCCAGTCAGAGCTGCTGCTCCTGCTGTTGTTCTTTTGTGTGGCCCAGAGTCAGTGCCGGAGGCTGAGCCACGTGCACACGCCACAGAGGCCCTATTGATTCCCTCCAGCTCCGGCCAGGAGACTGTGGGGAGCTGTGTGTGTGTGTGTGTGTGTGTGTGTGTGTGTGTGTATGTGTGTGTGTGTGTGTGTGTGTGTGTGTGTGTGTCAGGGTGAAGTCAACACATTCCACAAATTCCTCTACTTCCCGTGCAGGAGGGATGTCACAAATTCTCTGATGTTTATACTCTCTCTCTCTCTCTCTCTCTCTCTCTCTCTCTCTCCATTCCTTTAATTCCCCATATCCCCCTCTCCTTCAATCCCATCCCTCTTTTTCTGCCTTTCCTATCGTCTCGCCTCGTCTCATCTCACCCTATCATTCTTTTAGTGCCTCCATCTCTATCTTTCCGTCTGTTTCCGTCATTCGTTCGTATCCTTGACTTCTCTCATTCTGCATTCTGTTATTCTGCCCCCTCTCTCTCTCTCTCTCTCTCTCTCTCTCTCTCTTTCTCTATCTCAAAATGTAAACATCCCTCAATCTCTTTCTCTCCTCTTCCCTATTAAAACGCCCTTCCTTTTCTCTCTACATTTCTTTCTCCTTGTTCTCCTGCCACCCATCTCCCTCTCTCTCTCTCTCTCTTCCCTTGTCATTCATTTAGCCCCATTATCCCCCTTCCTCTATCTCTCCTTTCTGTTCATTACTCTTTCAATTCGTCACTATTCCCTCTCTCTCTCCCCGGATCTCCATCGCTATTTTGTCTCTTTCACAACTCTCTCACTCTCTCTTCACCTATTCCACTCTCTCCTTTCCCCCCTCTGTTTATCCGTTTCTCTTTCTCTCCCCACCTTTTAAAGCAAACATCCCTCCTTTTCGTTCTACTTCTCTCTCTCTCTCACTCTGTTTTGTACACTTTCTATCTCTGTCTCTCTTTTTCTCTCTGTCTCCTTTAAAATGTCAGGATCCCCCAATCTCTCTCTCTCTCTCTCTCTCTTCCCCCTTTTTTGTCATCGCCATTCTGTTACTTTCCCCACTCTCCCCCTCCCTCGCTCTCTCTCTATCTTTTCTCTCTCTCTCTCTCTCTTTCTCTCACTCTCTCTCTCTCTCTCTATCTCTCAGTGTTCTCCTGTGTAATACCCGAGTCTCTGTGTTTATCTGTCCGACTCCTCTCTCTCTCTCTCTCTCTCTCTCTCTCTCTCTCTCTCTCTCTCCATCATTTCCCATACATTGGAATAAGTGGACGAGTCCCGGAGCCCGGTCCGATCCGGATCGCCTCGTGATTATAGTCTCCGTATCCAGGAAATTTACAGTCAAATAAACAAACCACACCATTGTTGTAGTTCTGGTTTGAGTTTGTGCCGAGGCGCCGGAACATTTCCATCGTATTTAAATGAACGGAGAATCGTTTTAGTCCCGAGACCGCATATACACTCGTTTGCTAATAGTAATATTTTCTCTCTCTCTCACACACACACACACACACACACACACACACACACACACACGTCTACGCGCATTAAAGGCACTGATCGGATTTACAGCACGATTAGCAACAAATAACAAAAACAGGCTCCACTCAGTGTTAACATTCTACTATAAAACACGCGAGAACACTGTTTAAGGCAGAAATCCAGGCAGGAAATCTCACATCGCAACAGGATTCAATATAAAATAAGACAGTAATGAGAAAGCTATCAAATATGTTCACAAAAGACCCCTAAAACCTCTTAACTGTAGATAGATATAATAATACTGTCGACTAGCTAACAACTAACTAATGATCAATGTTATGTTACTCTTCTAAGCAAAGCGACGTTACTGTATACATCGTCTAGTATAACTGTAGATTACTGTTACTCGTCTAGTATAAACTAGTATAAATGTTACTGTTACTCGTCTAGTATAAACGTTACTGTTACTGAGTTACTCGTCTAGTATACTCGTCATGTTACTGTTACTCGTCTAGTATAAAACTGTTACACTGTTACTCGTCTAGTATAAACGTTACTGTTACTCGTCTAGTATAAACGTTACTGTTACTCGTCTAGTATAAACGTTACTGTTACTCGTCTAGTATAAATGTTACTGTTACTCGTCTAGTATAAACATTACTGATACTCGTCTAGTATACATGTTACTGTTACTCGTCTAGTATAAACTAGTATAAATGTTACTGTTACTCGTCTAGTATAAACGTTACTGTTACTCGTCTAGTATAAACATTACTGTTACTCGTCTAGTATAAATGATAGAGTTACTCGTCTAGTATAAATGTTACTGTTACTCGTCTAGTATAAATGAGTAATGAGTAACAGTAACGTAACAGTAACGTATATACTAGACGAGTAACAGTAACATGTATACTAGACGAGTAACAGTAATATTTATACTAGACGAGTAACAGTAATGTTTATACTAGACGAGTAACAGTAACGTTTATACTAGACGAGTAACAGTAATCTTTATACTAGACGAGTAACAGTAATGTTTATACTAGACGAGTAACAGTAACGTTTATACTAGACGAGTAACAGTAACATTTATACTAGACGAGTAACAGTACTGTACTAGTAACAGTAACGTTTATACTAGACGAGTAACAGTAACATTTATACTAGACGAGTAACAGTAACGTTTATACTAGACGAGTAACAGTAACATGTATACTAGACGAGTAACAGTAACATTTATACTAGACGAGTAACAGTAACGTTTATACTAGACGAGTAACATTTAACTAACAGTAACATGTATACTAGACGAGTAACAGTAACATTTATACTAACAGTAATGTTTATACTAGACGAGTAACACTGACATTTATACTAGACGAGTAACGGTAACATGTATACTAGACGAGTAACAGTAACATTTATACTAGACGAGTAACACTAACGTTTATACTAGACGAGTAACAGTAACATGTATACTAGACGAGTATCAGTAATGTTTATACTAGACGAGTAACACTAACACTAACGTTTATACTAGACGAGTAACACTGACGTTTATACTAGACGAGTAATGGTAACGCCGCTTTGCTACGAAGAGTAACATAACATCGATAATTAGTTAGTTGTTAGCTAGTCGACAGTATTTGGTGTCACCAAGTCCTGCTTTCCAAATCAACATTTTTATGCCGTCCATCTGATTTTGTTTGGTTCGAGGCCTGAGCACAGAGAGAGACACAGAGTGTGTGTTCATGAAGAGAGACAGCGACGGCGTAAACCTCAGCCGAACTTATTCTACCCACTCCATCACCCCCGCAACCTCTTACCCCCCCACATACACCCTCTTAATCCTCCCCCTCCAACCCATCAGTCCTCTCACCAGGAGTTTTTGCCTCTTGTCCCGGTTGCCATAGAAACTCTGTTTGCATTTCCCAGTGTGTCAGTCGGTCCCGGGCCGGCGTCCAGGCTTTTGAATCAGACTCGCAGGTCAGCATGCAAAAAAGCGAGGAAAAAAACAAAACAAAAAGCAGCCGTCTATGGGGGCCGCGAGTCGCCGCGAGAGACGTTACGACTGCATTTCCGACCGAGCAGAAAAGAAAGAAGGAAGAAAAGTTGATTCAGCCTCGACGGCACGCTTTTAAATCCGAGCGCCTGAACATTTATAAAGTGTAAAAGATTAAAGGATAAATCTAAAGAAAAAGATTTAACGAAATATTTGTCTTACGTGAAAAAGTCTCAAACTAGAAACAACATCAGGACGAAGTGTAAGTTAAAGCAACTCTTACCGGAAAGAAACCTGCGTCTGTGACGTGACATCAGGCTCTTTAAAATAACCACCAAACTAACGAAACTTTCCACGCCGCGGATACGACTCTTCAACATGGACACCAAACAAACTAAGACTCTTCAACATGGACACCAAACAAACTAAGACTCTTCAACATGGACACCAAACTAAGACTCTTCAACATGGACACCAAACAAACTAAGACTCTTCAACATGGACGCCAAACAAACTAAGACTCTTCAACATGGACGCCAAACAAACTAAGACTCTTCAACATGGACACCAAACAAACTAAGACTCTTCAACATGGACACCAAACAAACTAAGACTCTTCAACATGAACACCAAACAAACTAAGACTCTTCAACACATGGAAACAAACAAACTAAGACTCTTCAACATGGACACCAAACAAACTAAGACTCTTCAACATGGACACCAAACAAACAAACTTCAACATGGACTCTTCAACATGGACACCAAACAAACTAAGACTCTTCAACATGGACACCAAACAAACTAAGACTCTTCAACATGGACGCCACCAACATGGACACCAAACAAACTAAGACCCTTCAACATGGACACCAAACAAACTAAGACTCTTCAACATGGACACCAAACAAACTAAGACTCTTCAACATGGACACCAAACAAACTAAGACTCTTCAACATGGACGCCAAACTAAGACTCTTCAACATGGACCAAACAAACTAAGACTCTTCAACATGGATGGAACATTTACACCAAACAAACTAAGACTCTTCAACATGGATGGACCAAACAAACTAAGACTCTTCAACATGGATGGCCACCAAACAAACTAAGACTCTTCAACATGGACACCAAACAAACTAAGACTCTTCAACATGGACGCCAAACAAACTAAGACTCTTCAACATGGACGCCAAACTAAGACTCTTCAACATGGACGCCAAACAAACTAAGACTCTTCAACATGGACACCAAACACTAAGACTCTTCAACATGGACACCCAACAAACTAAGACTCTTCAACATGGACGCCCAAACAAACTAAGACTCTTCAACATGGACGCCAAACAAACTAAGACTCTTCAACATGGACGCCAAACAAACTAAGACTCTTCAACATGGACACCAAACAAACTAAGACTCTTCAACATGGACACCAAACAAACTAAGACTCTTCAACATGGAACACCAAACAAACTAAGACTCTTCAACATGGAACACCAAACAAACTAAGACTCTTCAACATGGACACCAAACAAACTAAGACTCTTCAACATGGACACCAAACAAACTAAGACTCTTCAACATGGACACAAAACAAACTAAGACTCTTCAACATGGACGCCATGAAAACAAACTAAGACTCTTCAACATGGACACCAAACAAACTAAGACTCTTCAACATGGACACCAAACAAACTAAGACTCTTCAACATGGACACCAAAACAAACTAAGACTCTTCAACATGGACACCAAACAAACTAAGACTCTTCAACATGGACACCAAACAAACTAAGACTCTTCAACATGGACACCAAAACAAACTAAGACTCTTCAACATGGACACAAAACAAACTAAGACTCTTCAACATGGACACCAAACAAACTAAGACTCTTCAACATGGACACCAAACAAACTAAGACTCTTCAACATGGACGCCAAACAAACTAAGACTCTTCAACATGGACACCAAACAAACTAAGACTCTTCAACATGGACACCAAACAAACTAAGACTCTTCAACATGGACGCCAAACAAACTAAGACTCTTCAACATGGACGCCAAACAAACTAAGACTCTTCAACATGGACGCCAAACAAACTAAGACTCTTCAACATGGACACCAAACAAACTAAGACTCTTCAACATGGACACCAAACAAACTAAGACTCTTCAACATGGACACCAAACAAACTAAGACTCTTCAACATGGAACACCAAACAAACTAAGACTCTTCAACATGGACACCAAACAAACTAAGACTCTTCAACATGGACACCAAACAAACTAAGACTCTTCAACATGGACACCAAACAAACTAAGACTCTTCAACATGGACACCAAACAAACTAAGACTCTTCAACATGGACACCAAACAAACTAAGACTCTTCAACATGGACACCAAACAAACTAAGACTCTTCAACATGGACGCCAAACAAACTAAGACTCTTCAACATGGACGCCAAACAAACTAAGACTCTTCAACATGGACACCAAACAAACTAAGACTCTTCAACATGGACGCCAAACAAACTAAGACTCTTCAACATGGACGCCAAACAAACTAAGACTCTTCAACATGGACGCCAAACAAACTAAGACTCTTCAACATGGACGCCAAACAAACTAAGACTCTTCAACATGGACACCAAACAAACTAAGACTCTTCAACATGGACGCCAAACAAACTAAGACTCTTCAAGCATGGACGCCAAACAAACTAAGACTCTTCAGCATGGACGCCAAACAAACTAAGACTCTTCAGCATGGACGCCAAACAAACTAAGACTCTTCAGCATGGACACCAAACAAACTAAGACTCTTCAACATGGACACCAAACAAACTAAGACTCTTCAACATGGACGCCAAACAAACTAAGACTCTTCAACATGGACACCAAACAAACTAAGACTCTTCAACATGGACGCCAAACAAACTAAGACTCTTCAACATGGACGCCAAACAAACTAAGACTCTTCAACATGGACGCCAAACAAACTAAGACTCTTCAACATGGACGCCAAACAAACTAAGACTCTTCAACATGGACGCCAAAACAAACTAAGACTCTTCAACATGGACACAAAACAAACTAAGACTCTTCAACATGGACGCCAAACAAACTAAGACTCTTCAACATGGACACCAAACAAACTAAGACTCTTCAACATGGACGCCAAACAAACTAAGACTCTTCAACATGGACGCCAAACAAACTAAGACTCTTCAACATGGACGCCAAACAAACTAAGACTCTTCAACATGGACGCCAAACAAACTAAGACTCTTCAACATGGACGCCAAACAAACTAAGACTCTTCAACATGGACACCAAACAAACTAAGACTCTTCAACATGGACACCAAACAAACTAAGACTCTTCAACATGGACACCAAACAAACTAAGACTCTTCAACATGGACGCCAAAACAAACTAAGACTCTTCAACATGGACGCCAAACAAACTAAGACTCTTCAACATGGACACCAAACAAACTAAGACTCTTCAACATGGACGACCAAACAAACTAAGACTCTTCAACATGGACGCCAAACAAACTAAGACTCTTCAACATGGACACCAAACAAACTAAGACTCTTCAACATGGACACCAAACAAACTAAGACTCTTCAACATGGACACCAAACAAACTAAGACTCTTCAACATGGAACACCAAACAAACTAAGACTCTTCAACATGGACGCCAAACAAACTAAGACTCTTCAACATGGACACCAAACAAACTAAGACTCTTCAACATGGACGGCAAACAAACTAAGACTCTTCAACATGGACGCCAAACAAACTAAGACTCTTCAACATGGACACCAAACAAACTAAGACTCTTCAACATGGACACCAAACAAACTAAGACTCTTCAACATGGACGCCAAACAAACTAAGACTCTTCAACATGGACGCCAAACAAACTAAGACTCTTCAACATGGACACCAAACAAACTAAGACTCTTCAACATGGACACCCAACAAACTAAGACTCTTCAACATGGCCGCCTAGAAAACTAAGACTCTTCAACATGGCCACCAAACAAATTAAGACTCCTCAAGATGGCCGTCTAGCAACTAAGACTCTTCAAGATGGCCACCAAACAAATTAAGAGTCTTCAACTTGGACGCCCAGCGAACTAAGACTCTTCAAGATGGACGCCCAACAAATTACGACTCCTCAAGATGGCCGCATAGAAAACTAAGACTCTTCAACATGGACACCCAGCGAACTAAGACTCTTCAAGATGGCCACCAAACAAATTAAGACTTTTTAAGATGGTTGCCCAGCAAACTAACGCAAAATGGTTTCTCTTCGGGAAATCATTCATTCATTCATTCATTCATTCATCTTCTAGCGCTTTATCCGATCTTCCCTCGGGTCACGGGGAGTCTGTGTCTATCTCAGGCGTCTATGAGCATTAAGGCAGGATACACCCTGGATGGAATGCCAACCCATTGCAGGGCACACACACACACACACACACACACACACACACTCACAATCACTAGGGACAATTTTCCAAGGTGCCAATCAACCTACCGTGCATGTTTTTGGACCGGGGGAGGAAACCGGAGAACCCGGAGAAAAACCCCCTGAGGCACGGGGAGAACATGCACAAACTCCACACACACATGACCGAGACGGGACTCGAACCCGGACCCTGGAGGTGTGAGGCGAACGTGCTAACCACTAAACCACCGTGGCCTCTTCGGGAAATCAAGTCTTTCTAATTTGCCAATCGAACAGAACACAGTCTAAAGAGGCTACCTACAAATATGAGCAATCCAAGATGGCCGCTCAACAAACTACGATATTCCAGTGGTGCAGTGACAAATTCCAAGAATGCTATCCCACAAATTAGCCGAGCTCCAATAAACACATACAATAACGTTGTCTTTGATCACGACGGATGAAGAACATCAAGCTTGTGTTTTGTGTCCTTAAAGGTGCTCCTTTTAAACAGACACTTGTGCAAAAGTATTTGCATCCAAATATACTTGTGTCACTTGTGTGAAAAGACTCGATTGTGATTCTTAACACACAAATATAATAGAATGATATTAACGACTATTAACGTTTTTATCCTTATAAATAAAAGTAAAAAAGTAAGATATTTGAATGTGAAATGCAGTGAAGTAAAAGTGTCTAAAAGATAAACTTAAAGATAAAGTCGGAATTGCGAGAGAAAATGTTGAATTTTTGCGGGAATAAAATTGGAACGTGAGAAAACAACCTGACTTGTGAGAAATAAAGTCAGAATTGCGAGAAAAAGGAGGGATGGCAAGAAAATTTAGAAATAGCGAAGAATGAAGTCGGAATTGCGAGAAAACCAAATCTGACTCGCGAGTCGGATTTTCCAGAAATAATGGAATAGTTAGGAAAAAAGTCGGAATTGCGAGAAATAAAGTCGAAATTATGAGAAATAAAGTCGGAATTGCTAGAAAGCTAAATCTGACTTCCGAGAAATAAAGTCGGAATGTCGAGAAATAAAGTCGGATTTGCCAGAAATAATGGAATAGTGAGGAAAAAAGTCGGAATTGTGAGAAATAAAATCGGAATTGTGAGAAATAAAGTCGGAATTGCTAGAAAGCTAAATCTGGCTTGTGAGAAATAAAGTCGGAATGGCGAGATATAAAGTCGGATTTGCCAAAAATAATGGAATAGTGAGGAAAAAAGTCGGAATTGCGAGAAATAAAGTCGGAATTGCAAGAAATAAAGTCGGAATTGTAAGAAATAAAGTCGGAATTGTGAGAAATAAAGTCGGAATTGCAAGAAATAAAGTGGGATTTGAGAGAAATTAAGGTCGGAATGGCGAGAAATAAAGTCGGAATTGCTAGAAATAACGTTGGAATTTCTGGGGGAGAAAAGGCGGAATTGTTAAATAAAGCCAGAATCAGAAATAAATGTATAATTTGGAGGAAAAAAAAATTGCCAAACGTTGGCA
>JACRUU010000007.1:3862228-3874728 GCA_030449085.1 Kryptopterus vitreolus
TGTTAGTGTGTGTAAATGTTTGATGGTGTGTGTATGTGTGTCTCTAAGTGTGTGTTGGTTTGTGTAAATGTGTGTCTTGGTGTTTGTTGAATATGTGTGTTGTACATGTGTGTTTGTTGGTGTGTGTAAATGTGTGTGTGTGTGTGTGTGTGTGGTTTCGTGTGTGTAAATATTTGTGGGTTGGTGTTGGTGTGTGTTAGTGAATACTAGTGTGTTGATTGGTGTTTAGTCACAGGGAAGTCGTGTGTTGGTGTTTCATACCATTGAATGATTGCATTCAGCCTTTATGGAATATTAATAATGATGGTGTTTGATGTACTATTGATGGTGTTTGATGTAATGGTGGTGGTGTTTGATGTAATAGTGATGGTGTTTGATGTACTATTGATGGTGTTTGATGTAATGGTGGTGGTGTTTGATGTAATAGTGGTGGTGTTTGATGTACTATTGATGGTGTTTGATGTAATGGTGGTGGTGTTTTGATGTAAGGTGGTGGTGTTTGATGTACCTGATTAAAGCCTTCATCTTTAGACGATGTGTTTGATGAAGAATGTTGTTGTTAAGGTTTTATATGAAAGTGTTTGTTGTTTGTGTTTGTTCAGTGTTGGAGTTTATGTTTATGCGAGTGGAAGGTGGTTGTTGGAATGTTGTTGCTTGGTGTTTTTCAGAATGTCGGTGTTTGTGATTAGATTAATGAGAAGTGACATTTCTGTGTGTGGTGTGTGTGTGTGTGTGGTGTGCGCAGCTGAAACAGAAGACTCGTGGTAATGGGGAAGCAGAACAGTAAACTCCGTCCGGAGGTGATGCAGGACCTGGTGGAAAGCACGGATTTCACTGAGGATGAGATACAGGAGTGGTATAAGGGTTTCCTCCGGGACTGTCCCAGCGGCGCTCTCTCCATGGAAGAGTTCAAGAAGATCTACGGTAACTTCTTCCCGTATGGAGACGCGTCCAAGTTCGCCGAGCACGTCTTCCGCACCTTCGACGCCAACGGAGACGGAACGATAGACTTCAGAGAGTTCATCATCGCGCTGAGCATCACGTCTCGCGGCCAGCTGGACCAGAAACTGAAGTGGGCCTTCAGCATGTACGACCTGGACGGCAACGGCTACATCAGCAAGGCGGAGATGCTGGAGATCGTTCAGGTCAGTGTGACGAACACAGTGTTTAAAATCCCACAGCCACCATTAACATCCGAGTGTGGAGCTGCTGATCCCGACAGAACAAAGCGCTCGCTCAGCTTTTCTTTTTCCAGCGAGTAGAGAGAGGGAGGTTAGTGTTTAGTCAATTAACAGCTGCAGAACTGATGAGTCAGAGACACAGCGCCATGGCATCACAGCACCACCGCATCACTGCACCACTGCATCACTGCATTACCGCGCCGCTGCATCACCGCATCACTGCGCCACTGCATCACTGCGCATCACTGCATCACCGCATCACTGCGCCAACGCACCACTGCATCACTGCATCACAGCACCACTGCATTATTGCGCCGCTGCATCAACGCATCACTGTGCCACCGCACCACTGCATCACCGCACCACTGCATCACCGCACCACTGCACCACCGCACCACTGCACACCGCACCACTGCACCACCGCATCACCGCACCACCGCACCACTGCACCACCGCACCACTGCGCATCACCGCACATCACCGCACCACCTGCATCATCACTGCGCACCACCGCACCACCGCATCACTGTGCCACCGCACCACTGCATCACCGCATCACCGCACCACCGCACCACTGCGCCACTGCACCACCGCACCACTGCATCACAGCACCACTGCATTATTGCGCCGCTGCATCAACGCATCACTGCGCCACCGCACCACTGCATCACCGCACCACCGCTCACCGCATCACTGCGCCACCGCACCACTGCACCACCTGCACCGCACCACCGCACTGCCACCGCATCACCGCACTGCGCCACCGCACCACTGCCACCGCATCACCGCACCACTGCGCCACCGCACCACTGCGCCACCGCACCATTGCGCCACCGCATCACAGCACCACCGCATCAAAACATCACCGCGCCATGGCATCACAGCACCACTGCATCAGTGGTGACGCCACCACGTCACTGCATCACCACATCACTGTGCCACCGCGTCACTGCATCATAGCACCACTGCATCAAAACATCACCGCGCCATGGCATCACAGGACCACTGTGTCACCACACTACTGCGTCAACGCACCACTGCATCTCTCTTATTTCTCTCTGGCTCGCTCTCTCTCATCTCATATCTCTCATTTCTCTCGCTCTCTCTCTCTCTCTCTCCCTCATCATCTCTCTCTCTCATCTCCTTCTCTCATCATCAGGAATGACGGTGTTTGATGGTGCAGTAATGAGGAATGACGGTGTTTGATGGTGCAGTAATGAGGAATGATGGTGTTTGATGGTGCAGTAATGAAGGAATGATGGTTGTTTGATGGGTAGTAATGAGGAATGACGGTGTTTGATGGGTAGTAATGAGGAATGTTGGTGTTTGATGGGGCAGTGATGAGGAATGACGGTGGTTGTTGGTGTTTGATGGCGCAGTAATGAGGAATGACGGTGTTTGATGGTGCAGTAATGAGGAATGACAGTGTTTGATGGGTAGTAATGAGGAATGACGGTGTTTGATGGTGCATTGATGAGGAATGAAGGTGTTTGATGGTGCATTGATGAGGAATGAAGGTGTTTGATGGTGCAGTGATGAGGAATGAATGGTGTTTGATGGTGCAGTAATGAGTAATGAGGAATGACGGTGTTTGATGGTGCAGTAATGAGGAATGATGGTGTTTGATGGGGTAGTAATGAGGAATGATGGTGTTTGATGGGTAGTAATGAGGAATGATGGTGTTTGATGGTGCAGTAATGAGGAATGACGGTGTTTGATGGTGCAGTAATGAGGAATGATGGTGTTTGATGGTGCATTGATGAGGAATGTTGGTGTTTGATGGTGCATTGATGAGGAATGTTGGTGTTTGATGGTGCAGTGATGAGGAATGACTGGTGTTTGATGGTGCAGTGATGAGGAATGTTGGTGTTTGATGGTGCATTGATGAGGAATGTTGGTGTTTGATGGTGCAGTGATGAGGAATGTTGGTGTTTGATGGTGCAGTGATGAGGAATGACTGTGTTTGATGGTGCAGTAATTAGGAATGACAGTGTTTGATGGGGCAGTAATGAGGAATGACAGGTGTTTGATGGTGCAGTAATGAGGAATGTTGGTGTTTGATGGTGCATTGATGAGGAATGAAGGTGTTTGATGGTGCATTGATGAGGAATGACGGTGTTTGATGGTGCAGTAATGAGGAATGACGGTGTTTGATGGGGTAGTAATGAGGAATGACGGTGTTTGATGGGTAGTAATGAGGAATGAAGGTGTTTGATGGGTAGTAATGAGGAATGTTGGTGTTTGATGGGGCAGTGATGAGGAATGACGGTGTTTGATGGTGCGGTAATGAGGAATGACGGTGTTTGATGGTGCGGTAATGAGGAATGATGGTGTTTGATGGGTAGTAATGAGGAATGACGGTGTTTGATGGTGCAGTAATGAGGAATGACGGTGTTTGATGGTGCAGTAATGAGGAATGACGGTGTTTGAGGATGGTGTTTGATGGTGCATTGATGAGGAATGTTGGTGTTTGATGGTGGGGCAGTGATGAGGAATGACGGTGTTTGATGGTGCGGTAATGAGGAATGATGGTGTTTGATGGGTAGTAATGAGGAATTACGGTGTTTGATGGTGCAGTAATGAGAAATGAAGGTGTTTGATGGTGTAGTAATGAGGAATGACTGTGTTTGATGGTGCAGTAATGAGGAATGACAGTGTTTGATGGTGCAGTAATGAGGAATGACAGTGTTTGATGGGTAGTAATGAGGAATGTTGGTGTTTGATGGGGCAGTGATGAGGAATGTTGGTGTTTGATGGTGCAGTGATGAGGAATGTTGGTGTTTGATGGGGCAGTGATGAGGAATGACGGTGTTTGATGGCGCAGTAATGAGGAATGATGGTGTTTGATGGGTAGTAATGAGGAATGACTGTGTTTGATGGTGCAGTAATGAGGAATGACAGTGTTTGATGGGGCAGTAATGAGGAATGACAGTGTTTGATGGGTAGTAATGAGGAATGTTGGTGTTTGATGGTGCATTGATGAGGAATGACAGTGTTTGATGGTGCAGTAATGAAGAATGACGGTGTTTGATGGTGTAGTAATGAGGAATGACGGTGTTTGATGGCGCAGTAATGAGGAATGACGGTGTTTGATTGGTGCAGTAATGAGGAAGGTGTTTGATGGTGCATTGATGAGGAATGAAGGTGTTTGATGGTGTTTAATGGGTAGTAATGAGGAATGTGAATGGTGTTTGATGGTGCATTGATGAGGAATGAAGGTGTTTGATGGTGCATTGATGAGGAATGAAGGTGTTTGATGGATGAGGAATGACATTGATGAGGTAATGAGGATGATGGTGTTTGATGGAGGCGGGGTGATTGGGCTGTGACTTAGGTGAGGGTGTTTGATGAGGAATGAGTGTTTTGATGTTTGTGTTTGAATGGGTAGTGAGGAAATGAGGAATGAATGGTGTTTGATGGTGCATGTTGGTGTTTGAGGATTGATGAGGAATGTTGGTGTTTGATGGTGCATTGATGAGGAATGTTGGTGTTTGATGGTGCATTGATGAGGAATGTTGGTGTTTGATGGTGCATTGATGAGGAATGTTGGTGTTTGATGGTGCATTGATGAGGAATGTTGGTGTTTGATGGTGCATTGATGAGGAATGTTGGTGTTTGATGGTGCAGTGATGAGGAATGACGGTGTTTGATGGTGCGGTAATGAGGAATGACGGTGTGTTTGAGTAATGAGGGAATGCAGTGTTTAATGGGTAGTAATGAGGAATGTGAGGAATGGTGTTTGATGGTGCATTGATGAGGGAATGATGGTGTGATTGAGGATGATGGGGTTTTGATGGGTAGTAATGAGGAATGAATGATGGTGTTTGATGGGAATGACGGTAAGGTGCAGTAATGAGGAATGATGGTGTTTGATGAGGAATGACGGTGTGGGCAGTTGAGGAATGACGGTGTTTGATGGTGCAGTAATGAGGAATGACGGTGTTTGATTGGGCAGTAATGAGGAATGACGGTGTTTGATGGTGCAGTAATGAGGAATGACGGTGGTGTTTGATGGTGCAGTAATGAGGAATGAAGGTGTTTGATGTGCAGTTTGATGATGTGCAGTAATGAGGAATGATGGTGTTTGATGGTGCAGTGACTTGGAGTGATGAGGAATGACGGTGTTTGATGGTGCAGTAGTAATGAGGAATGTTGGTGTTTGATGGTGCAGTGATGAGGAATGAATGGTGTTTGATGGTGCAGTAATGAGTGACGGTGTTTGATTGCAGTGTAAGGAATGACATGTTGGTGTTTGATGGGGCAGTAATGAGAATGAATGACGGTGTTTGATGGTGGGTATTGGATGAGGAATGACGGTGTTTGATGGGTGTAATGAGGAATGACGGTGTTTGATGGTGCAGTAATGAGGACGGTGTTTGATGGTGTAATGAGGAATGACGGTGTTTGATGGGGCAGTGTAATGAGGAATGTTGGTGTTTGATGGTGCATTGATGAGGAATGTTGGTGTTTGATGGTGCATTGATGAGGAATGTTGGTGTTTGATGGTGCATTGATGAGGAATGTTGGTGTTTGATGGTGCAGTGATGGTGTTGAGGAATGATGGTGTTTGATGGGGCAGTAATGATGAGAATGACAGTGAGGTGACGGTGTTTGATTGGGCAGTAATGAAGAATGATGGTGTAATTGATGTTTGTGCAGTAATGAGGAAACGGTGTTTGAAGAATGAGGAATGACGGTTGTTTGATGTTTGTGTAGTAATGAGGAATGACAGTAATGAAGAATGACGGTGTTTGATGGTGCAGTAATGAGGAATGACGGTGTTTGATGGTGCAGTAATGAGGAATGACGGTGTTTGATGGTGCAGTAATGAGGAATGACGGTGTTTGATGGGCAGTAATGAGGAATGATGGTGTTTGATGGGGCAGTAATGAGGAATGACGGTGTTTGATGGTGCAGTAATGAGGAATGACGGTGTTTGATGGGTGGTGGCAGTAATGAGGAATGACGGTGTTTGATGGTGCAGTAATGAGGAATGACGGTGTTTGATTGGTGCAGTAATGAGGAATGACAGTGTTTGATGGGTAGTAATGAGGAATGTTTGGTGTTTGATGGTGCAGTAATGAGGAATGACGGTGTTTGATGGTGCAGTAATGAGGAATGACGGTGTTTGATGGTGCAGTAATGAGGAATGAATGTTGGTGTTTGATGGTGCATTGATGAGGAATGACGGTGTTTGATGGTGCAGTGGTAATGAGGAATGACGGGTTTGGGGTAATGAGGAATGACGGTGTTTGATGGGTGAGTAATGAGGAATGACGGTGTTTGATGGGTGATTGATGGTGGGTAATGAGGAATGATGGTGTTTGATGGGTAGTAATGAGGAATGACGGTGTTTGATGGGTAGTAATGAGGAATGTTGGTGTTTGATGGGGCAGTGATGAGGAATGACGGTGTTTGATGGTGCGGTAATGAGGAATGACAGTGTTTGATTGGTGCAGTAATGAGGAATGACATGGTGTTTGATGGGTAGTAATGAGGAATGTTGGTGTTTGATGGTGCATTGATGAGGAATGTTGGTGTTTGATGGTGTTGATGAGGAATGACGGTGTTTGATGGATGCAGTAATGAGGAATGTTGGTGTTTGATGGTGCAGTGATGAGGAATGACGGTGTTTGATGGTGCAGTAATGAGGAAATGAGGTATGGTGTTTGATGAGGAATGACGGTGTTTGTGTTTGAGGTGTTTGTAATGAGGAACGGTGACGGTGTTTGATGGTGATCAGTAATGAGGAATGTTGGTGTTTGATGGTGCATTGATGAGGAATGTTGGTGTTTGATGGTGCAGTGATGAGGAATGACGGTGTTTGATGGTGCAGTGATGAGGAATGACGGTGTTTGTGTTTGATGGTGTTTGATGGTGCAGTAATGAGGAATGTTGGTGTTTGATGGTGCATTGATGAGGAATGTTGAAGGTGTTTGATGGTGCATTGATGAGGAATGTTGGTGTTTGATGGTGCAGTGATGAGGAATGACGGTGTTTGATGGTGCAGTAATGAGGAATAATGGTTGTTTGTGGGGCAGTGATGAGGAATGATGGTGTTTGATCGGGCAGTAATGAAGAATGACGGTGTTTGATTGGTGCAGTAATGAGGAATGACGGTGTTTGATGGTGCAGTAATGAGGAATGATGGTGTTTGATGGTGCATAATGAGGAATGATGGTGTTTACAGTAATGAGGAATGACGGTGTTTGATGGTGTTTGATGGGCAGTAATGAGGAATGACGGTGTTTGATGGTGCAGTGTAATGAGGAATGACGGTGTTTGATGGTGCAGTAATGATGAGGAATGACGGTGTTTGATGGTGCAGTAATGAGGAACGTTGTTTGATGGTGCGGTGTTTGATGGTGCAGTATGATGAGGAATGACGGTGTTTGATGGTGCAGTAATGATGAGGAATGACGGTGTTTGATTGGTGCAGTAATGATGAGGAATGTCGGTGTTTGACGGTGTTTGATGGTGCAGTAATGAAGAATGACGGTGTTTGATGGGCAGTAATGAGGAATGACGGTGTTTGATGGGTAGTAATGAGGAATTGACGGTGTTTGATGGTGCAGTAATGAGGAATGACGGTGTTTGATGGGTGCAGTAATGAGGAATGACGGTGTTGATGGGAGTTTGGGTAGTAATGAGGAATGACATTGATGAGGAATGTTGGTGTTTGATGGTGCATTGATGAGGAATGTTGGTGTTTGATGGTGCAGTGATGAGGAATGATGGTGTTTGATGGTGCGGTGTTTGATGGTGCAGTAATGAGGAATGACGGTGTTTGATTGTGCAGTAATGAGGAATGACAGTGTTTAATGGGTAGTAATGAGGAATGTTGGTGTTTGATGGTGCATTGATGAGGAATGAGGAATGTTGGTGTTTGATGGTGCATTGATGAGGAATGAATGTTGGTGTTTGATGGTGCAGTGATGAGGAATGACGGTGTTTGATGGTGCAGTAATGAGGAATGATGGTGTTTGATGGTGCAGTAATGAGGAATGACGGTGTTTGATGGTGCGGTGTTTGATGGTGCATTGATGAGGAATGTTGGTGTTTGATGGTGCATTGATGAGGAATGTTGGTGTTTGATGGTGCAGTGATGAGGAATGACGGTGTTTGATGGGCGCAGTAATGAGGAATGACGGTGTTTGATTGTGCAGTAATGAGGAATGACAGTGTTTGATGGTGCAGTAATGAGGAATGACGTGTTTGATGGTGCAGTAATGAGGAATGACTGTGGTGTGCAGTTGATGGAATGACATTGATGAGGTAATGAGGAATGACGGTGTTTGATTGGGCAGTAATGAGGAATGACTGTGTTTGATGCAGTAATGAGGAATGACGGTGTTTGATTGGGCAGTAATGAAGAATGACGGTGTTTGTGGGGCAGTAATGAGGAATTTGATTGGGCGTTAGTAAGTTGAATGACGGTGTTTGATGGTGCAGTAATGAGGAATGACGGTGTTTGATGGTGCAGTAATGAGGAATGAAGGTGTTTGATGGTGCAGAATGGATGACGGTGTTTGATGGTGCAGTAATGAGGAATGACGGTGTTTGATTGGGCAGTAATGAGGAATGACGGTGTTTGATGGTGCAGTAATGAGGAATGACGGTGTTTGATGGTGCAGTAATGAGGAATGACGGTGTTTGATGGGGCAGTAATGAAGAATGACGGTGTTTGATTGGGCAGTAATGAAGAATGATGGTGTTTGATGGTGCAGTAATGAGGAATGAAGGTGTTTGATGGGTGCAGTAATGAGGAATGACGGTGTTTGATGGTGCAGTAATGAGGAATGACGGTGTTTGATGGGGCAGTAATGAAGAATGACGGTGTTTGATTGGGCAGTAATGAGGAATGACGGTGTTTGATGGTGCAGTAATGAGGAATGACGGTGTTTGATGGTGCAGTAATGAGGAATGACGGTGTTTGCAGATGGTGCATTGATGAGGAATGAGGAATGACAGTGTTTGATGGTGCAGTAATGAGGAATGACGGTGTTTGATGGTGCAGTAATGAGGAATGACTGTGTTTGATGGTGCGTATGAGGAATGTGGTGTTGATGGGGGCATGATGAGGAATACGGTGTTTGATGGTGAATGAGGAATGTTGGTGTTTGATGGGCATTGTAATGAATAACTGGTGTTTGATTGGGCAGTGATGAGGAATGACTGTGTTTGATGGGCAGTAATGAGGAATGACGGTGTTTGATGGTGCAGTAATGAGGAATGACGGTGTTTGATGGTGCAGTAATGAGGAATGACGGTGTTTGATGGGCGTAATGAGGAATGACGGTGTTTGTTTGAATGGTGGAGTTTGTGTGCATTGATGAGGAATGAAGGTGTTTGATGGTTTAATAAAGGAGGGTAATGAGTAATGAGGAATGACGGTGCAAGAGTGTGTATTGAGTTGGTGCAGTAATGAGGAATGACGGTGTTGAATGACAGTAATGAGCAGTAATGAGTTAATGAGTGGGCAGTGATGAGGAATGAGGGGAATGCGTTCTGGTGATGGTGCAGTAAGTAATGAGGAATGACCGTTGTGTGATGGTGCAGTAGATGAGGAATGTTGGTGTTTGATGGTGCATTGATGAGGAATGACGGTGTGATGGGCAGTAATGAGGAATGGTGTTTGATGGGCAGTAATGAGGAATGACGGTGTTTGATGGTGCAGTAATGAGAAATGAGGTGTTTGATGGTGCAGTAATGAGGAATGACTGTGTTTGATGGGCAGTAATGAGGAATGACGGTGTTTGATTGTGCAGTAATGAGGAATGACGGTGTTTGATTGTGCAGTAATGAGGAATGACAGTGTTTGATGGTGCAGTAATGAGGAATGACTGTGTTTGATGGGGCAGTAATGAGGAATGACGGTGTTTGATGGTGCAGTAATGAATGATGGTGTTTGAATGAGGATAGGAATGACTGTGTTGATGGGCAGTAATGAGGAATGACGGTGTTTGATGGTGTTTGATGATGCAGTAATGAGGAATGACGGTGTTTGATGGGGCAGTAATGAGGAATGACGGTTGGTGATTTGGGGCAGATGGAATGACGGGGTTTGATTGATGAGGAATGAGGACGGTGTTTGATGGGCAGTATGATGAACAGAGGATGACGGTGTTTGATGGTGCAGTAATAGTGAGTTTGATGGGCAGTAATAAGGAATGACGGTGTTGATGTGCAGTAATGAGTAATGACGGTGACGGTTTGGGGCGGTTTTGAGTATTGGTGTTTGATGGTGCAGTATGGAATGAGGTTTTGATGGTGCATTTGAATGGTGTTTGAGTAGTAATGAGAATGACGGTGTTGTTTGGGCAGTAAGAGAATGACAAGTGTTTTTTTTTGGAAGAATGAGGAATGTGTGTTGATGGGGCAGTAATGAGGAATGACGGTGTTTGATGGTGCAGAAGTCAGTTAGTAGTAATGAGGAATGACGGTGTTTGATAGTAATGAGGAATGACGGGTTGATGGGCAGTGATGAGGACGGGGTTGATGGGGCAGTAATGAAGAAACGGTGTATGATTGGGCAGTAATGAGGAAATGACTGTGTTTGATGGTGCAGTAATGAGGAATGACGGTGTTTGATGGTGCAGTAATGGAAGAATGACGGTGTATGATTGGGCAGTAATGAAGAATGACGGTGTTTGATGGTGCAGTAATGAAGAATAACGGTGTTAATGAGGAATGACTGTGTTTGATGGTGCAGTAATGAGGAATGACGGTGTTTGATTGGGCAGTAATGAGGAATGACGGTGTTTGATGGGCAGTAATGAGGAATGACTAATGAGGAATGACGGTGGTGCAGTAATGAGGAATGACGGTGTTTGATGGTGCAGTAATGAGGAATGACGGTGTTTGATGGGGCAGTAAGAAGTATAAGTAATGAGGAATGACGGTGGTTGATGGTGCAGTAATGAGGAATGACGGTGTTTGATGGTGCAGTAATGAGGAATGACGGTGTTTGATTGTGCAGTAATGAGGAATGACAGTGTTTGATGGGTAGTAATGAGGAATGTTGGTGTTTGATGGTGCATTGATGAGGAATGAAGGTGTTTGATGGTGCATTGATGAGGAATGAAGGTGTTTGATGGTGCAGTAATGAGGAATGACGGTGTTGATGGTGCAGTAGTATGCAGTAATGAGGATGACGGGTGTTTGATGGTGTTTGATGGTGCAGTAATGAGGAATGACGGTGTTTGATGGTGCAGTAATGAGGAATGACGGTGTTTGATGGTGCAGTAATGAGGAATGAAGGGTGTTTGATGGTGCATTAATGAGGAATGAAGGTGTTTGATGGTGCAGTAATGATGAGGAATGTGGTGTTTGATGGTGCATTGATGAGGAATGATGGTGTTTGATGGTGCAGTAATGAGGAATGACGGTGTTTGATGGTGCAGTAATATGAGGAATGACGGTGTTTGATGGTGCAGTAATGAGGAATGACGGTGTTTGATGGTGCAGTAATGAGGAATGACGGTGTTTGATGGTGCAGTAATGAGGAATGAAGGTGTTTGATGGTGCAGTGATGAGGAATGAAGGTGTTTGATGGTGCAGTAATGAGGAATGATGGTGTTTGATTGGTGCAGTAATGAGGAATGATGGTGTTTGATGGTGCAGTAATGAGGAATGACGGTGTTTGATGGTTGATGGTACCGTTTGCATTACCGGCAGTAATGGAAGCAGTAATGAGGAATGACTGTGTTTGATGGTGCAGTAATGAGGATAATGTATGACGGTGTTTGATTGGGCAGTAATGAGGAATGACGGTGTTTGATGGTGCAGTAATGAGGAATGACGGTGTTTGATGGTGCAGTAATGAGGAATGACGGTGTTTGATGGTGCAGTAATGAGGAATGACGGTGTTTGATGGTGCAGTAATGAGAAATGAAGGTGTTTGATGGTGTAGTAATGAGGAATGACTGTGTTTGATGGTGCAGTAATGAAGGAATGACGGTGTTTGAGCTTGGTGTCAGTAATGAGGAATGACGGTGTTTGATGGGGCAGTAATGAGGAATGATGGTGTTTGATGGTGCAGTAATGAGGAATGACGGTGTTTGATGGTGCAGTAATGAGGAATGACGGTGTTTGATGGTGCAGTAATGAGGAATGACGGTGTTTGATGGTGCAGTAATGAAGAGGTGTTTGATGGGTAGGTTGAGGAATGATGTTTGTGGGGCAGTAATGAGGAATGACGGTGTTTGATGGTGCACGTAATTGAGGAATGACAGTGTTTGATGTGTGCAGTAATGAGGAATGAAGTTATGACTGTTTTGTGCAGTAATGATGGCAGGGATGTGTTTGCATTGAGGTGCA
>JACRUU010000007.1:3879728-3884728 GCA_030449085.1 Kryptopterus vitreolus
TGGCCCTGTTTATTGTAATCGTCAGGTTTGCCGCGTTTGGAGGGAAGTGGTTTACGCTGCGTTGTGAATCCGAGCCGCTCATCGTAAAGTTTTAACGTCGTTTCAGTCGTGAACAAACAAAACAACAATAAAAATATTTACTAATCATCATCATTAATACGGATTAGCAGCAGTCTGCGTCTGCGTCTGCGTCTGCGCGGATAGCTAGCGTAATCTGACTAGCCTAGCTAAGCTTATAATCGCTCGTACTCGACTGGAACATGTAGAGAATGTAATGTTGTGTATTTATATGTAGGTGATATTTCATCTTTGTGTAACATTACTACATTGTGTTGTCCTTGTTGTTTATTTGTTGTGTACCAGATGTCTTTGTGTCGGCTGTAACGTGATTCTCGCTGCAGTGAAGATAAAAAACATTTTATGCACAAATAATATTTAGTAAAAATGTTCCGAATGAATTATAAGTGAATTTTCCCGCGCCGTGTGTTTTCACTTGTGTTTTGATTGTTTGTTGAGACGCGAAAACGTTCCTTTATTTTCGGAACATCAGTAAAAATCCCGCTGGTGTTGCGTCATCAGCAGGAGTTCCGAGATTCCAACCTGAATTTGTTTCTTGTGAAAATATTTTCCTGTGCGTGTTTATTTCATACCAATGTTTTGTGAAAAGTCCGATTCGACGAAAACAGTTTTTGTAACATTGTTTACTTTATAAAACACACAAACGTTGTGTATTGATGATGTTTCGCTCTGAATTTGCACCGCTGCAGTTTGGAGTGTTGGACTGTAGGGGGCAGTGTGTGCACGCTGTGTCCACTTTGTGTGCACTTTGTGTAAATCTGTGATTGTTGCGCCGACTTTCATGCTGCTAAAACTCAAGGCATGAAACTTTGTAAACAATTAAAACATTTTATTTGAATTAATATCAGTTTATTTTTATATTTATTTTATTTGTAGTCGAAACTTATTTTCTACTCTCTTTCAACAGACAATAAAAATATTGGGTGTTTATTAATAAATAAGAACAAAGTTCCATAATTACATTTCGAGGATGATTTGGTTTGGTTATTGTGATTTTTCATCTCCGTGTCGTTTCGAAGTAAAATATTCATATCGCTGAGAAAAGACACGAAATGTTTCACAACACAACATTTATTTACAAAAATATGAAATCTTCACTGATGAGTGGAGCATCGGCGCAATCACTACACAAAAACAACAACAACAACAACAACACACTCTGCTTCTGACAAAGGGAAATCACACACACACACACACACACACACACACACACGACATACGATTTAGTTTACAGACTCGTACAGGAAATGACCGAGTGTAGCTTAAACATATTCGTATCAACGTGTGCAAAACAACAACAACAACAACAACAACAACATAAACACCCCGGACGTGGAAACAGTTACTCTTGAAATCAGCACAAATAACAAAATTCACCACATAAACATTTAAACTTATAAAACCCTGTACAGTAAAATCTCCTGATTCTATTTATATATTAATAATAAAACGTCTGCAGGAACAAAAGATGATCGTTTGTATTATTTTTGTTTCTTTGTTTTTTTTTTATTTCTTTTATAAAATTCAGTCACAAAGACACGACGAACCTCTTTTTACTCTTTTCATTTTAAATCTAATTGAATTGTAATATTATTATTTATTTCTCTTTTCACATTCTACCTTTTTTAATGTGTTTATTTTATTTCAACTTTGATTTTTACAAACACTCGTTACATTTTGGGGTAAAATATAAAAATAAAAAATGTGTCCGTCTTTAAACGTTTCTTTGAAATGAAGAATTTATTCTGCAGCGTTTATTAAAAGAATAATTATAAAAGGCTGTGAAATGATCAGAAAAATAAACTTTCCACATCCACCTGAAATTCAGTAACACAAAATTACACAAAATCACATTATTTATCTTATTATTCATCTTCTCACAGTCAGGAGACAACGAGGAGCTGCGACGAGACCAGGACGAGACCGAGACGAGACCAGGACGAGACTCGCGTCCTGCTGGTGTTTCATTTGAAATGGAAGTGGACACTGAACACAGAATGTCTCCTGCTCCGTGTTCCCTAAACCCTAAACCCTAAATCTCACTCAGGGTGACTTTGTAGGCGTCGCCGAAACTCTCAATGCTCAGAATGAAAGTGTCTTCATTACAGTAATGTTCAATAATGTTATCATCCATATTCACCAAAATCCTGTAACACAAACACACACACACACACACTCACACATACTGATTTATCAGGATTGATAGTTGTTATGAGAGCGGCCTCTAGAGGTGAATCACTGCCACTACATGCCGTGTCTGCACTACATTATATTTATTATTTATAACGTATCGATTTAATAAATATATTTGTAATGAAATTAATCTTTCTCACCCTTTCTTGCTCTTTTTGTAGATTTTAACGATCCTCTCCACAGGCACGTTGTACTTCTCCGAGATCTATAACAGCAAAAGAAATGAAAACGTTTCATTTTACGACCTGACGAGAATCACACGACTGAACAGCGCCACCCGGAGGACGCACCACTCACCGCAAGCACGAGTCCCCGAAGCGTGGGCGAGCGAAGCATGAGAGCGTCAAACACCTCGTCACTCTCTTTTCTGACGTACAGGAGCACTAAACACACACACACACACACACACACACACACACACACACACACACACACACACATACATGTATATATATATATATAGTTGTAGCAATGCGAGATTAAAGCGAGATTAATTGGAAGTAAGATCGTTGTTTTGTGTCAAATGGATGTGGAGTATTATGGGATGTCGGTTTCACGCTCCCAAGAATCTTTGTGGATTCTTATGTATAAATATATGTATAAATTGTATAAATATTTTCACTTTTGTGGAGGCACGTTGGTTTAGTGGTTATCACGTTCTCCTCACACCGCCAGGGTCCGGGTTCGATTCCCGTCTCGGCCATGTGTGTGTGGAGTTTGTGCATGTTCTCCCCGTGTCTCGAGGAGGTTTTTCTCCGGGTTCTCCGGTTTCCTCCCCCGGTCCAAAAACATGCACAGTAGGTTGATTGGCACCTTGGAAAATTGTCCCTATTGTGTGTGTGTGTGTGTGCGTGAATGTGTGTGTGTGTGTGTGTGTGATGGGTTGGCATTCCATCCAGGGTGTATCCTGCCTTAATACCCATAGACGCCTGAGATAGACACAGACTCCCCGTGACCCGAGGGAAGATCGGATAAAGCGCTAGAAGATGAATGAATGAATTTTCACTTTTGTAATAAGAGTTATTTTTAAACTCGCCACTAAAATCCCGTCATATTTAATTGTGACAAATGTGCAAAAAAAATCAGAAAATGGTGTGTAGCCCAGTGGTTAAGGTGTTGGACTCTGGACCAGAAGATCACAGGTTCAAACCCCACCACCACCAAGCTATCACTAGTGGGCCCTTGAGTAAGGCCCTTAACCCTCAATTGCTCAGTTGTAAGTCGCTCTGGATAAGAGCGTCTGCCAAATGCTGCAAATGTACATGTAAGAAAAGCATTTTAAGCATTATAAGCATGTTATTCATGTTATTGTAATGACCGACCTGTAGAGGGCGCCATGTAGAAATATAAACCAGCTTTCTTTCAGAGTAAACGCTCGGAAAATTTCGATCTCACTGACCTCAAATCAGCACATCAGACATAAAATACTATTGTATTATTGCATGAATGTATTATTACTCATTTAAATCTATTATTATTTATCATATAAATTGACATATTGATGATATTAACGTGAGCATTGTATCAGTGTGGCTCCAAACTCTTATGTGTATACACACACACACACACACACACACACACACACACACACTCCTGTAGCGGAGGAAACGGTGTGTATTTTGTTGATTAGTGCTAAATGGAGACTGAAGTGACGTTTTTGAAAAGTATAAAATGAATCTGTTGATCAGGTGATCATCATCGAAACCCCACCTCTTTTCTGATGTTCCTCTCGGAGCTGTTTATGAGGTGAAGGGCAGCAGTCATCCTCCGCCGGCCGGAACATCCTCTTTACTAAAACACTCCTAAAACACACACACACACACACATCACTGCCAACACACTTTAAAACTAAATAAATAGTCCTGAATCAGGGTGCCGATATTTATGAGCACTCCTGCCCTGGGCGCCGTACTCACCCCTCTCTCTCCATCTCTTCAGTGTTAAAGGCAAAAACCTGCAAGACGTCAGAAGGAGGTGCAGTTAATTACATCATTACTGCTGAGTGTGGATTGTGATTGTTCAGGGTGTGTGTATGTATATATATGTGTGTGTGTGTGTGTATGTGTGTGTGTATGTGTGTATATATGTGTGTGTGTGTGTGTGTATGTGTGTGTGTGTGTGTATGTGTGTATATATGTGTGTGTGTGTGTGTGTGTATGTGTGTGTGTGTATGTGTGTATATATATGTGTGTGTGTGTGGGGGGGGAAGGGGGGGGTTATTCTCCATCTTTAAATGAATGATTGTTTCTGTGGTAACGGCTGCTCTGGGTGGATGTTCAGTAGGAGTCAGTAGTGTCAGTAGAGTCAGTAGTGTCAGTAGGAGTCAGTATGAGTCAGTATGAGTCAGTAGTGTCAGTAGAGTCAGTAGGGGTCAGTATGTCAGTAGTGTCAGTAGTGTCAGTAGTGTGTCAGTAGTGTCAGTAGTGTCAGTAGTGTCAGTAGGAGTCAGTATGAGTCAGTAGTGTCAGTAAAGGAGTCAGTAGAGTAGAGTCAGTAGGAGTCAGTAGTGTCAAAAGGAGTCAGTATGAGTCAGTAGTGTCAGTAGGAGTCAGTAGGTGTCAGTAGGAGTCAGTATGAGTCAGTAGTGTCAGTAGTGTCAGTAGGAGTCAGTAGGAGTCAGTATGAGTCAGTAGTGTCAGTAGAGTCAGTAGGAGTCAGTAGTGTCAGTAGGAGTCAGTAGGAGTCAGTATGAGTCAGTAGTGTCAGTAGAGTCAGTAGGAGTCAGTAGA
>JACRUU010000007.1:3895086-3910086 GCA_030449085.1 Kryptopterus vitreolus
AAGTCTCGTCCAAGGATAGATTTATTCAAGAAAAGTTATCAAACTCAAGTACCAAGATAGACAGTTGCCTTTTTTTTTTTTTTTTTTGTTTCTTTTTTATGGATTTCTGGACATGAGGAAAAGAGATAAAGGAATGTTAGGATGGATGTTGTTGGAAGTGCAGGTCTTTAATCGCGTTTGAATGTAACCGTGTCTACGTTGTTCGAATCTCCATGGAAGTTCATTACACCACTCGGTGCCAGAACAGAAAGAGACTTGTGCTGGTCTTACCTTTTACCCTAGAGTCGGTGGTACCAGGCGGCAGTGCTGGGCGCTCTCAGGCAGCGAAGTGCAGTACAAGAGGTGACGAGGTTTTGGAGGTATGAAGGTGCAGATCCATTTTAGGTTTTGTAGGCAGCGTCAGTGTTTTGAATCTGATTCGTGCAGGTACAGGAAGCCAGTGGAGCGAGTGCAGTAGTGGGGGGGTGCGTGGAGTGGGTGGAGCGAGCGCAGCAGTGGGGTGGTGGAGAGATTTCGGCAGTTGAACAGAGTATTCAGGTGCATTTTGAATCATTTGTGTGGATGAATAGTTTCTGAGGTAGAAGCTTCCAGAGAGTGTTACAGTAGTCCAGTCTTGAGATGATGATATACTGAACGAGCAACTGAGCAGCATGTTGGATAGAAATGGTCGAATCCTTTGATGTTGTAGAGAAGGTAATGACAAGGCGAGAAACGTTAGAAATATGGGAAGAGAATGATAATTGATTGTCTATAGTTACCCCAGATTGCGAGCAGTGGTTGAGGGAGAAAGTATGGAGTTATGGAGGTTATGCTGAGATACTGAGCAGGAGATGAATCACATGTGATCACCAGCATTTGGTTTTCTTCGTGTTGAGTTTGAGTGATGAACGCTCATCCACGAATCGATGTCAGATAGACAGGCTGATATTATAGCAGACGCTGTTTTATCTGATGGAGGGCAGGAAAGATTATTTGAGTGTCATCAGCATAGCAGTGGTAGTCAATCCATGAGATGAGATGACTTTACAGACAAAGAGTGTAGAGTGAGAAATGAAGAGGACCCAGTGCTGAGCCTTGTGGTACACCAGTTGTGCGTCTGCGTGGAGCAGATGTCGATCCTCACCATGATACCTGAAATGATCGACCTTACAGGTACGAGGAAAACCAATTCCATGAGCTCCAGAGATACCAGACTCCGAAGGTAGCTAAAGGGTCTTGTGGTACACCGTATCAAAATCTGCTGAAGATCAGGAGGATGAGGACAGAGGACAGTTTGTTGATCTAGCAGCATGTAGTTTTCCCTGACTGCCAGGAGAGCAGTCTCTGTGGAATGTCCTGCTTTGAAGCCAGATTGGTTGGGATCTAGAAGGTTGTTCTGAGAGAGATAGGCAGACAGTCGGTTAAAGACAGTACGTTCTAGAGTTTTAGAGAGGAAAGAGAGAAGAGATACCGGTCTGTAGTTGTTGATATCTGATGGGTCCAGAGCAGGTTTCTTTAAGATGGGAGTGACCCTTGCTTGCTTGAAGGAAGCCGGTACACATCCAGAAGTTAGGGACCATCACCACCAACGCCACCACTACCACAACCACCACCACACACCACTAACACAACACCACTAACAGCAACAACACCACCACTAACACCACCACCACTAACAACTACACAACACTAACACCACCACCACCAACACCACCACTAACAACACAACACCAAAACCACCAACACCACCACCAACACCAACAACAACAACAAACACCACCACTACACCACCACACCCACAACCAACCACACCACCACACCACCAATAAGCAACACCACAACGCCACAACCACGAAACACCACCACCACCAACACCACCACACCACCACTAAACCACCACCAACACCACCACCACCAACAACACCACTACAACACCACACCACACCACCAACCACACCACCAACACCAACACCACCACTACCACAACACCACACAACACCACCACCACCACAGCACACCACCACTCCACCAACACCACCACTAACACACCAACACCAACACAACAACACTACTAACACCACCACCAACACCACACACCACTAACCACACCACCACCAACCACCACACACCCAATACCACCACCAAAAACCACCAAACACCAACCTACCCTGCCTAACACTACCACCACCACCACCACCAACAACCCAACCCATCACCAACAACCCTACCAATACCTAACACACCACCACTACATCACCATACACCACCACACACCACCACTACCAACACCACCACTAACACCACCACCACCACCACTACCACAACCACCACCAACCTGTCACCCACAACACCACCAACACCACCACCTACCACCTACCACTAACCACTACACCACACACCACACAAACACCACACACCACCACAACATCACCACCACCACCACCACCAACAATGATACAACACCACTGCCACTAACACTAACATCACCACCACTACCACAACCACCACTAACACCACCATCACTGCCACTAACAACCACTACACCACCAACAACCACCACCACCACCACCACCAACAACCACCACCAACACCACCACAACACCAACACACCACAGCACCAACCATCACCACAACAACACCATCACCACAAACACCATCACCACCAACACTACACCACTGCCACCAACACCAACACACCACCATCACCACCACTACCACCACCACCACCAACACCACCACTAACACCACCAACACCAACACCATCACCACCAACACCATCACCACCACCACCACCAACCAACCACCATCACCACCACCACCATCACCACCACTAACACTAACATGAATATGGAACAGAAAGGATGTGTTCCCTTTCATTTGGGGTTTCTTACACAAAATCTTTCCCTTCTACCATAAACTATGTGATAAATTCTCTAAAGATGATTAATGATTATAATGTGATATTACTGATAGAATTATCAATAAAACACACACACACACACACACACACACACACACACACACCATCAATAACATCTCAAATAATGTTGCAAATCCATCTTTAATTACAAAATACTTGTAGACACACAGGGAAAGACTAGATACATTGGAGGGTGAGACTGCTGGGCACTGCCCTTAGGGGCTGTTTTTCTGAAGGGCACTCGGGTGTCTTGGTTGACGTGATGAGGCACAGCGACGCCCTCGGTGAAGGTCAGAGGTCAGAGCGATGTCCTCAAGCGAAAGGGCAAAACACACAGTCCATTAAACATTCCTGTGTCAGAGAACAACAAACTGTGCAATAAATGCAGAGACGAAAAAAACAAAAACTGTCCAAAGATCCAAAACACCTTTAAAACGAAGCAACAAGGTCAGAGCAGAAACATGCACCAAAACTGCTAATCCATACGTGGAGCAGGGGTCATACAGGCACGGCAGAATGTATGATCGCGATGAAACCGCAAGTGCAATGATGTAATCGTGTCTTTATTGCACTATAACGTCTATAATACACCATAAAGACAGCTTTACTATATGTGATCAGTAAAGTCCATATCTAAGGACAGTTATATCATCTCTACATCACTACAATGTATTTGATACACAATAAAGAGAAAGCAGTGCTGGAGTCTGCCATGTCTTCCATCTTTTGGAAGCCTTCTTTGTGCCAGAGACTAAAAAATGTATTACTTTATTTTAGTTTAAAATGGAATTGTTAAAGAAAAGAAAAAAATAATACATTTTCGACATTGAAATCCATCCTTAAAGCCCTCTGTTTGCACAGCACTCCAATTACAAGGTCATAATGTCAATTCAATACTCGTCCAATTTACTGCTCCAAAATATCTACACAATAAACAAACAGGAAGGATTTATAAAACCTCTGAAGGCCAAAATAAACCTCCTTTAACTGTGGAGCAGAAAATGTAACTAACCGACCAACACCATGTTTCCTTTCTCCTTTTATTCTGATGAAAAAACATGCAGAAAATCATCATTATGAGAATTTTTAATTAGGAGAATATATAATGTGTAAACACTGTTTACACATTATTTATCTTATATTTTATGTAGCACAATTGTATACAACATGGCCGGCGCTACTGTGTAGTGTGTTTGTCTCCTCCCCCTTTTTTGGTGTGCACTTTGTGCACTTTGCTTTTTTTATTATGAATTAGTTTTTCTACTTTTACTTTGTAATCAGTTTAGAATTATGTAGAGTCCTGTGTGTTGTTATTTATGTTGTGTGTTATTTATATTGGGTGTTGTTATGTTATGTATGTTGTGTGTTATTTATGTTGTGTGTTATTGGGTGTTGTTATTTATGTTGTGTGTTATTTATATTGGGTGTTGTTATTTATGTTGTGTGTTATTTATATTGGGTGTTGTTATTTATGTTGAGTGTTATTTATGTTGGGTGTTGTTATTTATGTTGTGTGTTATTTATGTTGTTATTTATGTTGTGTGTTGTTATTTATGTTGTGTGTTGTTATTTATGTTGGGTGTTGTTATTTATGTTGTGTGTTGTTATTTATGTTGGGTGTTGTTATTTATGTTGGGTGTTGTTATTTATGTTGTGTGTTGTTATTTATGTTGTGTGTTGTTATTTATGTTGTGTGTTGTTATTTATGTTGGGTGTTGTTATTTATGTTGTGTGTTGTTATTTATGTTGTGTGTTGTTATTTATGTTGTGTGTTGTTATTTATGTTGGGTGTTGTTATTTATGTTGGGTGTTGTTATTTATGTTGTGTGTTGTTATTTATGTTGGGTGTTGGTCGCGGGGAAACGTTGTTTTGTTTCACTGTAGATTTAGTGAAATAATCAGGACTGAAACTCGTATGTGTCTAATTTACAAGGATAGTTTTATTTATCACATAAACATAACAGCAGAATATCACAGCTTGTGAAAAGCTTTGGGTCAGTGAAGATTTTTGGATCAGTGAAGAGCTTTGGATCAGTGAAGATTTTTGGATCAGTGAAGATTTTTGGATCAGTGAAGATTTTTGGATCAGTGAAGATTTTTGGGTCAGTGAAGAGCTTTGGATCAGTGAAGAGCTTTGGATCAGTGAAGAGCGCAGTTTTTGGATCAGTGAAGAGCTTTGGATCAGCGTCCACTGAGATCCCTCCTCCTGTACTTTCTCTGGGGATTTCACCCGCGTCACCCTGACGTCTGTACTCTGCTCACTTTACACACTCGATATACATATACGGGGAAGAGTGCAGGGTCAGCCATGACACAGCGCCCCCTGGAGTACGGAGGGTTAAGGGCCTTGCTCAAGGACCCAAGAGAGACAGCGTGACGATAACGGGGCTCAAATTTTGGATGTTGTCTTGAGAATCCGATACAATAATCGTATCTTCATGAAGCGTAGCTGCAATGCTGCAACGTCGTAAAATCAAATATCTGCCTTGGGTCAAAAATCTTTCTCTCCCACAAACCACGTGCACTATTTCAGTAACGTCACACAGACAGGCTTGTGATCGTCTATAAACACAAACTGAACACTTTGTTTTGAGTTTTATGGCGGACAAACAGAGTCACTTATTTCCTCAGTGTGATTAAATATCATTCCGTCCCGCCTCGGGTCACACCTCCGGTCTCGTGGCGTTTAGAACTCCAGTGAAAGCTTTAAGTGATGATGGAAGATGGAGATCATGTGGATGAGATGGATGGAAATGTTTGCATACAGACGCTTCTTGTTATGAGATTACTGATGAAGAACACGAGGACATAAAATCTATCTTTAAGATACTTTTGGAATTCACTAAATGGCCGAGAACCAAAATCATTTACAGATCAACGCCAAGCTCTGACATCAGCAGGTACCCAACCAAAGCGACGACTCAGCCTTTATCCGCTATTATTCTCCTGGCAGCGTAAAGCAGAGGTCAGCAGAACAAACTTTAATCCTACACTTCATTACATTACACTTATAATAGTTATGTAACATCACCAGCGTCCACATGAACATCCTCAGCATCACCTCATCCACTTTACAATCAGCAGTGTGGGAATGGTTTCTGGTTCTCTTTCTCTTTCTTCCTTTCTCTTCACTGCTCTGTTTTCAGGCTCTTCTATCAGTTCACACTTCTTACAATGCAGACTATTGGACAATTCTCGCTCTCTGCCTGCATGTGCTTCCTGTCCCTCAGACTCCATAACTCCATACGTTTCCTGTGTTTCTCTCCATCCATTGGATTGTTATCTCTTTCACATGTGGTGATTTTGGCTCCTTCTCCTTCTGCTATCCATCTGAGCAGCTATGTATCCTGCAGAAGCTCTTCATCCTCAGTCCAGTCTGGAAGTCCTGGTCCAGTGCTCCACTGCTCATGACCAACCACTGCAGGAGATAAGCGCTCGTGCAGTTCCTTCAAAACCCACAGGAGATGCTTCCTCTCAGGATCTGCAGCTTGCTGGGCTGGATTTCTGAGGAACTCGAGCCTGTGCAGCCTGATCTTCACTCGCCAGCACTCATTATTTACTCTTTATTTATCAGGGAAAGGTGGCTTCCATCATCTCCTTACTGTCTGGCCGAGTCCTGCATTGGGTTCCTGCTGAATGGGAGAATCAGTCATCCCTTCTTCATCCCTTTGTTCTTTCTCCATCTTCTTCTATGTGGAACTTCCCATCATCCATCATCCATCACCTATCATCCATCACCCATCATCCATCACCCATCACATCCATCATCCATCACCCATCACACCCATCACAAATCCATCACCCATCACATCATCACCCATCACATCCATCACCCATCACGCATCACATCCATCATCCATCACACCCATCACATCCATCACCCATCACATCCATCATCCATCATCCATCACCCATCACATCCATCACCCATCACATCCATCATCCATCACCCATCACATCCATCACCCATCACATCCATTATCCATCATCCATCACATCCGTCACCCATCACCCATCACATCCATCACCCATCATCCATCACATCCATCATCCATCACCCATCACATCCATTACCCATCACATCCATCATCCATCACCCATCACATCCATCACCCATCATCTATCACATCCATCATCCATCACCCATCACATCCATCACCCATCGTCCATTACATCCATCATCCATCACCCATCATCTCCATCACCCATAACATCCACACCCATCCTCCACCACCCCCATCATCCATCACCTCCTCATCCTCACCCATCACATCCATCACCTATCACATCCATCACCCATCACATCTATTATCCATCATCCATCACCCATCACATCATCACCCATCACATCCATCACCCATCGTCCATTACATCCATCATCCATCACCCATCACATCCATCACCCATCACATCCATCACCTATCACATCCATCACCCATCACATCCATCACCCATCATCCATCACATCCATCACCCATCACACCCACCACCCATCACCCATCACATCCATCACCCATCACATCCATCACCCATCATCCCTCACATCCATCATCCATCACCCATCACATCCATCACCCATCATCCATCACCTATCACATCCATCACCCATCACATCTATTATCCATCATCCATCACCCATCACATCATCACCCCTCACATCCATCACCCATCACATCCATCACCCATCATCCATTACATCCATCATCCATCACCCATCATATCCATCACCCATCACCCATCATCCAACACATCCATCATCCATCACCCATCACATCCACCACCCATCATCCATCACATCCATTATCCATCACATCCATCACCCATCACATCCATCACCTATCACATCCATCACCCATCACATCCATTATCCATCACATCCATCACCCATCACCTATCACATCCATCATCCATCACCCATCAGATCCATCACCCATCACATCCATTATCCATCATCCATCACCCATCACATCCATCATCCATCACATCCATCACCCATCACATCTATTATCCATCATCCATCACCCATCACATCCCTTATCCATCATCCATCACCCATCATCCAACACATCCATCATCCATCACCCATCATCCATCACATCCATCATCCATCACCCATCACATCCACCACCCATCATCCATCACATCCATCATCCATCCCCCATCACATCCATCACCCATCACATCCAACACCCATCACCTCTACCTATATCCATCATTCCTCCCCCATCAGTCACCCATCACATCCATACACCCATCATCCCTCACCCATCACATCCATCATCCATCACCCATCATCCATCACATCCATCATCCCTCACCCATCACATCCATCACCCATCACCCATCACAGCCATCATCCATCACCCATCACATCCATCACCTATCACATCCATCACCCATCACATCCATCATCCATCATCCACCACCCATTACCCATCACCCATCACATCCATCACCCATCACCCATCACATCCATCACCCATCACACATCACATCCATCATCCATCACCCATCACACCCATCATCCATCACCCATCACACCCACCACCCATCATCCATCACCCATCACATCCATCACCCCATCACACTCCATCACCCATCAATCCATCACATCCTCATCCATCACCCATCACCCATCACACCCATCACCCATCACACCCATCACCCATCACACCCATCACCCATCACACCCATCACCCATCACACCCATCACCCATCACACCCATCACCCATCACACCCATCACCCATCACCCATCACATCCATCATCCATCACCCATCACATCATCACCCATCACATCCATCACCCATCACCTATCATCCATCACATCCATCATCCATCATCCATCACATCCATCATCCTTCACCCATTACCCATCATCCATCACCTATGGCCCATCACATCCATCACCCATCATCCATCACACCCATCACCCATCACATCCATCACCCATCATCCATCACATCCATCACCCATCACATCCACCACCCATCATCCACCACCCATCATCCATCACATCCACCACCCATCATCCACCACCCATCATCCATCACATCCACCACCCATCATCCATCACCCATCATATCCATCACCCATCACCCATCACCCATCACATCCATCATCCATCACCCATCACATCCATCACCCATCACATCCATCACCCATCATCCATCACATCCATCATCCATCACCCATTACCCATCATCCATCACCTATCACCCATCACATCCATCACCCATCGTCCATTACATCCATCATCCATCACCCATCATATCCATCACCCATCACATCCATCTCCCATCATCCATCACATCCATCATCCCTCACCCATCACATCCATCACCCATCATCCATCACCCATCACCCCCCTCACCCATCACCCATCACATCCATCATCCATCATCCATCACCCATCACATCCATCATCCATTACATCCATCATCCATCACCCATCACATCCATCATCCATCACCCATCACATCCACCACCCATCATCCACCACCCATCATCCATCACATCCATTATCCATCACATCCATCATCCATCACATCCCTCATCCATCACCCATCACATCCATCACCCCTCACACATCCATATCCTCATCCATCACAACACCGCATCAACATCAATCATCACATCACAAAAAAAATCAAAATCATCACATACATCACCCATCACATCCATCATCCATCACCCATCACCTCCATCATCCATCACCCATCACATCCATCACCCATCACATCCATCACCCATCATCCATCACATCCATCATCCATCATCCATCACATCCATCATCCATCACCCATCACATCCATCACCCATCGTCCATTACATCCATCATCCATCACCCATCATATCCATCACCCATCACATCCACCACCCATCATCCATCACATCCATCATCCATCACCCATCACCCATCACATCCACCACCCATCATCCATCACATCCACCACCCATCATCCATCACATCCATCATCCATCACCCATCACATCCATCACCCATCATCCGTCACATCCATCATCCATCACCCTTCACATCCATCACCCATCACATCCATTCTCCATCATCCATCACCCATCACCCCATCCACCGTCACCATCTCAACCCATACCCCTCGACACGATCCATCACCCATCACATCCATTATCCATCATCCATCACCCATCACATCCACCACCCATCATCCATCACCCATCATATCCATCACCCATCACATCCATCACCCATCGTCCATTACATCCATCATCCATCACCCATCATATCCATCACATCCATCATCCATCACATCCATCATCCATCACATCCATCATCCATCACCCATTACCCATCATCCATCACCTATGACCCATCACATCCATCACCCATCATCCATCACCCATCACATCCATCATCCATCACATCCATCATCCATCATCCACCACCCATTACCCATCACCCATCACATCATCATCCATCACCCATCACCCATCATCCATCACCCATCACATCCATCACCCATCATCCATCACCCATCACATCCATCACCCATCGCATCACATCCATCATCCACATCCTCACAATCCATCTCCATTACATCCATCATCCATCAACCCCTCACCAATCCACATCACATCCCATCCCATACATCCCATCCCATACATCCCATCCCATTCACATCATCCCATACATCCCATCCCATTCACATCATCCCATACATCCCATCCCATACATCCCATCCCATCCACCCCATCCCATCCATCCCATCCCATACACCCCATCATCATCAACCCTATTACCCCCCCTCATCCATCATCCATCACCTATCACACCCCCATCATCCATCATCCATCACCCATCACATCCATCACCCATCATCTATCACATCCATCATCCATCACCCATCAGATCCATCACCCATCACATCCATTATCCATCATCCATCACCCCTCACCCATCACATCCATCACCCATCACACATCACATCCATCATCCATCACCCATCACACCCACCACCCATCACCCATCACATCCATCACCCACCACCCATCACATCCATCACCCATCACACATCACATCCATCATCCATCACCCATCCTCATCCCTTCCCAACCCATCAACATCCCTCACCCTATCACACTCCATCACCCATCCAAATCTATTAATCCTCATCCATCCACCACATCACATCCCTCAATCAAACCCTCATCATCACATCCATTCACCCATCACATCCATCTCCATCACCCAACCCCCCACAAAATCCATTCACTTATCACATCCATCACCCATCCCACATCCCCTTATGCATCAATCCATCAACCCATCACCCATCACAATCCATCAAACCCATCACATCCATCACACCATCACCCATCACATCCATCCTCCATCACCCATCACATCCATCATCCACCACCCATCACATCCATCACCCATCACACATCACATCCATCATCCATCACCCATCACACCCACCACCCATCACCCATCACATCCATCACCCACCACCCATCACATCCATCACCCATCACACATCACATCCATCATCCATCACCCATCACACCCACCACCCATCACCCATCACATCCATCACCCATCACACATCACATCCATCATCCATCACCCATCACATCAATCAAAACCATTACCCATCAGCCCAACCCATCCTAATGACCCATCACATCATCCCTCACCCATCACACCCATCACCCCATCATCCATCACCCTTGACCCATCATCCATCTCTATTGACCCTCACAATCCCTCAACGGCGGGGGGCCATCACGCATCACATCCATCATCCATCATCCATCACATCCATCATCCATTACATCCATCATCCATCATCCATCACCCATTACCCATCATCCATCACCCATCACCCACCACACCCATCACCCATCACATCCATCACCCACCACCCATCACATCCATCACCCATCACACATCACATCCATCATCCATCACCCATCACACCCACCACCCATCACCCATCACATCCATCACCCATCACATCCATCACCCCTCACATCCATCACCCATCACATCCATCACATCCATCATCCATCACCCATCACCCATCATCCATCACCCATCACATCCATCATCCATCATCCATCACATCCATCACCCATCATCCATCACATCCATCATCCATCACCCATTACCCATCATCCATCACCTATCACCCATCACATCCATCACCCATCATCCATCATCCACCACCCATTACCCATCACCCATCACATCCATCATCCATCACCCATCACATCCATCACACCCATCATCCATCACATCCATCATCCATCACCCATCACATCCATCACCCATCATCCTTGTACATCCATCCCATTCCAGCAATCCATCCCAATCACCCCATCACAACTCCATCATCCGATTCCCCATCACATCCATCAACCCATCACAACAATCCATCACCCATCATCCATCACATCCATCATCCATCACCCATTACCCATCACCCATCATCCATCACATCCATCACCCATCATCCATCACCCATTACCCATCACCCATCATCCATCACATCCATCGTCTATCACATCCATCACCCATCACCTATCATCCATCACATCCATCATCCATCATCCACCACCCATTACCCATCACATCCATCACCCATCCTCCATCACCTTTTGATAATAAGGTTGTTAAGTTTGTTGTTGGCATTGACTGTCTTTATCTGGTATCTAAAACACTATAGTGTAGAAGATGTGCTAAAACTACAGTGTAATAAAACATCTACTGCGTGATTGTGAGAAGACAAAGGCGACTCTGTACTTTCTTATACTGTACATCAGTGTTTCTGGAACAGTCTATCTTATTGTCCATGTGTAGATCAAGATACTTAAAACTTTCTACATTTCTGTCTCCTTGATGTTTATTGGATCAGTGGAGGTTTTGTGCTGTTTTCTCCGCACCACTCTATCATGTTATCCACCCACCCTTCTGTACTCTCCATTCTGAGCATTCCTGATAAAGCCCACCATGGTAGAGTCATCTGATAACGTCTGCAGATAGCAGGACTGTGAGTAGTACCTAAAGTACATAAAGTACATAAAGTCAGATGTATAAAGTGTGAACAGAAAGGGAGGTATGGCAGTTCCTTGAGGAACCCAGTTACTGCTCACTATACTGTTTGACACTGTGTTCATCCGCTTCACCTGGTGTGGTTGTGATGTAGTTGCTTATCTAGGTCACAAGTGTAGTGACACTGGCGTGTCCAGTCGCTTATTGTGTAATAGACTGATGAACATGATCCTCCACACTGATGTTATGCTGAATGGTGGAAACAGTTCAGTAATGGTTCGACTATTAGATGTTTCAGGAGCAGCCTCTCCATAAACCTCATGTCAGATCAACACCACTGGTCTATAATCACTGTATTCACGTGGATGTTTATTAGTGGGAACATGAAGCAGACAAGACTTTTTCCAGATGACAGGGACACTCATCATGTTTAGATTTAGGTTAAACACAGATGAGTGGTACATCCTGTAGGTTCCTGGGGCTGAGGCCATCAGATTGGTCCTGCTGCCTTCCCCATGCGTAGGCATCTGAATTCTTCCACAGTGATGCCTGATTGTGGGATGGTGGGGTTTGTGAGAGAACCCTGATGGAGGATTGAGGCGAGAGGGTTGAAGGTGAGGTGTATCTGCTGGGGAGGAGGGCTGAGGAACAGCGGTGGAGACGAGGGAAGAACAGGAGTCTGAGTGAAGCAGGATCTGGATGGTGGATTCGCAGAAACATACCATCAAACCTGTCAAAAAACTGATTTACCTCGTTATCCTACTGTATTTCTATTTTCATCATCATCTGGTCAATATTTCTGCTATTAGCAGAGCTGCGTGATTCCTTAACATTAGCACATAACAAGTCTAGACTTTTATTTCCCCTCATCTTGCAGTGCACAAACTGTTTAAAAGTGAGCAGAGTAGACGTCAGGGTGACATGGGTGAAATCCCCAGAGAAAGTCTCACAGTTGCTGAGGTGATGATGTCAGAATGACACAATCATTTTGCTGCCTGCCCCACCTGTACCCAACACAAGACACCCAAAGGGCATTCTGAAGTACTTCTTCACCCCCTTCCCCATACCCCCTCGTCCCACTCATCACCATGGATCTTATCCCTGTCATCCTCACCATAGAATAGAATAGTCTTTATTTATCATGTTTACATTACATTCATTCATTCATTCATCTTCCACCCCTTTATCCCATCTTCCCTCGAGTCACGGTTCCAATCAACCTACCGTGCATGTTTTTGGACCGGGAGGAAACCGGAGAACCCGGAGAGAAACATGCACAAACTCCACACACACATGGCCGAGACGGGAATCGAACCCTGACCCTGGAGGTGTGAGGCAAACGTGCTAACCGCTAAACCACCGTGTCTCATATCATTTACATTACAGCACAGTGAAATTCTTTCTTTGCATATTGCAGTTTGTTTTTGAAGTTTGGGTCAGAGCGCGGAGTCAGCCACGATACAGCGCCCCCTGGAGCACAGAGGGTTAAGGGCTTTGCTCAAGGTCCCAAGAGTGGCAGCTTGGTGATACCCCTGACCTTCTGATCAGTAGCCCAGAACCTTAGAGCACTGAGCTACTACCTCCCCCATTGATGATTGAGTTCCTCGTGCTTGGCCTACCACAGGACATCATCTCCAATCAGGGCGCCAGTTCTTAACCCATTTTTGGACTAAACACACATACTACACACATACACACACATACACACACACAACACACACACACACACACACACACACAACACACACACAACACACACAAACACACACACACACACACTACACACACACACATACACACACAAACACACACACATACACACACACAAACAACACACACACACACACACACAACACACACAACACACAACACACATACACACACACAACACACAACACAAACACACACACACACACACACACACACACACACACAAACAACAACAAACACACACACACACACACACACAGACGACAACACAGCAGACGACAAACACACAGATACACACACACAACACAGCATACACACACACAACACACACACACACACACACACACACACAACAAAC
>JACRUU010000007.1:3912586-3927586 GCA_030449085.1 Kryptopterus vitreolus
TTAATTCTAAAAACAATGTTCAAGATTTTAATACAGAAAAGATCAAATAAACACAAATTAATAAACAATGTGGAATAATGTATAAAAACAAATGATGATGGTGCAGATGGGGGTGGAGTTGGGGATGGAGATGGAGGGGTGTGATGATGATGATGATGATGATGATGATGATGATGCTGGTGATGATGATGATGGTGATGATGATGATGGTGATGATGATGTTGATGGTGATGATGATGACTGCATGTGCTGATGATGCGCTGCTGCTGGTGATGATGATGCTGGTTGATGATGATGATTGGTGAGTGCGTGATGTTGATGTGGCCTGATGATAGATGGTGGTGGGGGCGGTGGGTTGGGTGCTGGCGGTGCCGGGTGGTGTTGATGTGATGATGATGATGAGGATGATGATTGAGATGAGGATGAGGATGGATGATGATGATGAGGATGGAGGGGTGTGATGATGATGATGATGATGATGATGATGATGATGATTGAGATGAGGCTGTGGATGGAGGGGTGTGATGATGATGATGATGATGATTGGAGATGAGGAGGAGAGGCCTGTGGGTGTGAGGATCTGGATTGGATGAGGGGTGGTGTTGGGGGTGTGGGTGGAGATGAGGGATGGTGTTGGGGGTGTGGGTGGAGATGGAGATGGAGGGATGGTGTTGGGGGTGTGGGTGGAGATGAGGGATGAGATGGAGGGATAGGTGTCGTGGTGTGGGGGTGTGGGTGGGGGTGTGGGTGGAGATGGAGGGATGGTGTTGGGGTGTGGGTGGAGATGGGGAGGGATGAGATGGAGGGATGGTGTTGGGGGTGTGGGTGGAGATGAGGGATGGTGTTGGGGGTGTGGGTGGAGATGAGGGAGACGTGTTGGGAGTGTGGGTGGAGATGGAGGGATGGTGTTGGGGGTGTGGGTGGAGATGGGTGGTGTGTGGGTGGAGATGGAGGGATGGTGTTGGGGTGTGGGTGGAGATGGAGGGATGGTGTTGGGGGTGTGGGTGGAGATGGGTGTTGGGGGTGTGGGTGGAGATGGATGGTGTTGGGGGTGTGGGTGGAGATGGAGGGATGGTGTTGGGGTGTGGGTGGAGATGGAGGGATGGTGTTGGGGTGTGGGTGGAGATGGAGGGATGGTGTTGGGGTGTGGGTGGAGATGGAGGGATGGTGTTGGGGGTGTGGGTGGAGATGGAGGGATGGTGTTGGGGTGTGGGTGGAGATGGAGGGATGGTGTTGGGGTGTGGGTGGAGATGAGGGAGACGTGAGGGAGGTGTGGGGTGTGGGTGGAGATGGTGTGTGGGGTGTGGGTGGAGATGAGGGAGACGGTGTTGTGGGTGTGGGTGAGATGGGGAGGTGGTGGGGTTGGGTGGAGATGGAGGGATGGTGTTGGGGGTGTGGGTGGAGATGGAGGGATGGTGTTGGGGTGTGGGTGGAGATGAGGGAGACGTGGTGGGGGTGTGGGTGGAGATGGAGGGATTATCAGTGATTGGTTGAAGGGGGTGTGGGTGGAGATGGATGGTGTTGGGGTGTTGGGGGTGGTGGTGGAGATGAGGGAGACGTGGTGGGGGGTGGTGGATGGAGGGATTATCAGTGATTGGTTGAAATCGTATAGGTAACTTGATGCTACAGATTTGCAGTGGTAATGTTGTTGCCATGGTAACTGTGAGAACGTGTGATTTTGACCTGATTTACACCAGTGAGTGTTTTTTCTGTAAATAGACACGAGGGATTTTCCACACGCCGATGTCTTCATTAAACCCAAAACCCACGTGTGGAAGTTTCCCTGTGTGTGTGTGTGTGTGTGTGTGTGTGTGTGTGTGTGTGTGTGTAACACTGCAGAAATGAGGAGACTTTAGTGTTGTACAGTGGTGAACACACGGCCCGATGCTCTGAGCGATGCGCACTGCTGAGACCGTGTGGAGGAAACACACATGTGCAGAAGGAGAAATGGAGAAATGGGATGTTGGAGGATTTCTGGGAGGAACACGTGTTCAGTCGTCTACGTCCGTCTCCGTCTGACTCACCGCCGGATTCAATCCCCCGTGTGGGCGGCTGCTAATTCCAGCCTGTGACTTTGAACTTGGCTTGGACTTCAGGCTTCAGCGCCGCCTCGTTAACTCCTGCCTCGGAAACCTGACAGACCTGAGGAAGGAAAATAACAACCGCAGACGTTTTTCTCATTCACGTTTTTATTCACACTCATTAAAAAACAATGATGAAATAAAGTGTCACAATGGTGGAGGGTCGAGACCCACGGGATTCTTCTCTGCACCTTCATTTCATTATTTATAGTGTATTTCTTTATTAAGTTCAAGTAAAATCTCTTTATTTACGAGTCACAATCTCGTTTATGAGTCAAGAAAGTTGTCGTTATAACGCAGTGCTTGTCTCCCACGTGCTCGGTGTCTCTCTCCCCAATGCTGATATCTCTCGCCTCGCACTGATTACTCATCACGTACAGGTTCCGCCCTCCACGTTCCCCCAACACCTGAGAAGCTCCGTACGTAGGATTTGGAACAGAGGAGAGAGGGAGAGACTGCGTGATCTCGGGTTCATCGCTTCCGGTCTTCCCCGGAGAGGCGTGGCCTTGTGGCCTTGTTGATATTTGCTGTTTATTTTAAATGTTAAATGAATGAAAAGCTTTGCATGTTACTCTTATTTATGTCAAAGAGAAACAGAAAGAAAGAAAAAAAACAGCAAGTGTGAATTCTGAAAGTCAACGCGGAGATAAAAACAAAAGCAGAGGCAGAAAAAGTCAACAAACAAAGCTTTAAATAGAAATGTGAGGACTTTAGATGTGTGTGTGTGTGTGTGTGTGTGTGTGTGTGTAGATGTTTGGTACGTCTTTAGATGTGTGTGTTGTGTGAGTGTGTGCGTGTAGATGTTTGGTACGTCTTTAGATGTGTGTGTGTGTGTGTGGTGTGTGTGTAGTTTTGGTACGTCTTTAGATGTGTGGTGTGTGTGTGTTGTGTGTTTGTGTGTTTGTTGTGTGTGTGTTGTGGAGTGTGTGCGTGTAGATGTTTGGTACGTCTTTAGAGTTGTGGTGTGTGTGGTGTGTGTGTGGGTGTGTGTAGATGGTTTGGTACGTCTTTCGAGTGTGTGTGGTGTGAGTGTGGCTGCTTAGAATGTTGGTCGTTTTTAGTTGTGGGGTGTGTGTGGTGGTGTGTGTAGATGTTTGGTATGTCTTTAGATGTGTGTGTGTGTGATGTTTGGTACGTCTTTAGATGTGTGTGTGTGTGTGTGTGTGTGTAGATGTTTTGGGTTACGTTTTAGATTGTGTGTGGTGTGTGTGTGTTGGTAACGTTTTGATGTTGTTGGTATGTTGTTTATAGTTTGGTATTTCTTGTGCGTGTTGTTTGGTACGTCTTTAGATGTGGTGTGTGGTGTATGTGGTTGTTTTAAGATGTTTGGTATGTTTGGTTTCAATGTGTGGTGGTGTGGGATGTGTGTGTGTGTGTGTGTAGATATATATATATATGTGTGTTTTGGTGTGTGTGTTGTATGTGTTTGGTGTGTGTGTGTGTGTGTTTGTGTGTTGACTGTGTTGTGTGTTAGATTTTGGTATTCTTTAGATGGGGTGGTATGGTGTGTAGATGTCTGTATGTCTTTAGATGTGTGTGTGTCGATGTTTTGTACGTCTTAGATGTGTTTTGTGTGTGGTAGATGTTTGGACGTCTTTAATGTTTGTGTGTGTATGTGTCTGTAGATGTTTGGTATGTTTTTGTGTGTGTGTGTGTGTTGAGTGTTGGTGTCTTTAATTGTTTTGTGTGTATGTGTGTTTAGAGTTTGTGTTTTTGGCGGTGTGTGTGTGGGTTTGTGTGTGGTGTGTAGATGTCTGGTACGTCTTAGATGTTGTGTGGTGTGTGTACATGTTTGGACGTCTTGTATAAGTGGTATTTTAGATTTTGGTATGTCTTTAAAATGTGTGTGTGTTGTTAGGTGTTTGGTATGCTTTGTGTGTGTGTGTTGATGTTTTGTACATCCTTAGATGTGTTGGTGTGTGTTTTGGTTTTGGTACGTCTTTAGATGTGTTGTGTTAGTGGGTATGTTGTGTGTGTTCTAGTCAGTGTGTGTGGGTGTGTGTTGTGTGTGTAGGTGTTTGGTATTCTTTAGATTTGGTGTATATGTGTGGCGTTGGTCTGGTATGTCTTTAGATGTGTGTGTGTGTCGATGTTTTGTACGTCCTTAGATGTGTGTTGTGTGTGTGTGTTTCGCTGTTTGGTATATGTCTTTAGATGTGGTGTGTGTGTGTAGTGTGTTAGATGTTTGGTATCATGTGTGTGTGTGTGTAGATGTTTGGTATAGCTTGTTTGTGTGTGTGTGTGTGTAGAGTTTGGTTTAGGCTTTAGATGTGTGTGTGTGTGTGTGTGGGTGTGTGTAGATTATATATATATATCTATATATATATAATATTGATATATATATATAATATCTAATATATATATATATATAATCTATATATATAAAAAAGTTCATTTCAAATTGGTATTTCACAACACCCACCACACACACACACACACACGCAACACACATGTATGATTGAGCTGTACTTAAATTCGTCTCTCTCTCTCTCTCTCTCTCTCTCCTCCTCTCTTTTCCGTTCCATTTCTTGTTTCCCCCCCCCCCCCCCCCCCCACCACCCCCCCCCCCCCCCCGCCCTGCTGTTTGGCTGTCATTAAATTTTCGATGTGTTTTTGCAGTAGCAGCAGGTGATCTGCCTGAGGGGGTTTCAGGTGTAGGAGCACTTTTAGGGCGAGGTGTTGTAGGTTTCATGGCTGTGGTGATGAATACTGAAATATTAATGTCTATTTTTATTTCCTTCCATCATCAACAAAACACCGGAAATAAAAACCTACAGAAATTCCTGACAATCTTTCTGTGCGAGCCGAGACAACAAAATAACAAGATTCTTCAGGACTAGAGTGAGGGATGAGAGACGATGTGTGTGGTGTGTGTGGTGTGTGTGTTGTGGTGTGTGTGTGAGGTGTGTGTGTGTTGTGTTTTGTCTTGTGTGGTCTGTGATGTGTGGTCTATGTGTGTGTGTGTGTGTGTGTGTGTGTGTTGTGTGTGTGTGTGTGTGTGTGTGTGGATGTGTGTGTGTGTGTGGATGTGTGTGTGGTGTGTGCTGTGTGTTGTGGTGTGTGTTTTGTGTTTGGTTGTGTGTTGCTGTGTGGTTGTGTGTGTGCTGTGTGTGTTTGGTATTTGGTGGTCTCAGTGTGTGTAGTGTGTGTGTTCCGTGTGTGTCAGTGTGTGTGGGTCTGTGTGTGTTTTGTGTGTGTGTTGTCTGGTGTGTCAGGTGTGTGTGTGTGTTGTGTGTGTTGTGTGTGTGGTGTGTGTGTGTGCTTGTGTGTGTGTGAGTGTGTGGATGTGATTTCGCCCGATTTATCTTCTGTTAACAGTACTGTAACATTCATTCATTTCATTCATCTTCTATCCCTTTATCCGATCTTCCCTCGGGTAACGGGGAGTCTGTGTCTATCTCAGGCGTCTATGGGCATTAATGCAGGATACACCCTGGATGGAATGCCAACCCATCACATCTCACACACACACACACACACACACACACACACACACACCACCTTTGCCACACACACACACACACACATACACAAACACACAAACCACACACACACACAAACACCCCATCCACACACAGCACACCCACTCACACACCCCACACACACACCTACACCACATTCATACCACTAGGGACAATTTTCCAAGGTGCCAATCAACCTACCGTGCATGTTTTTTTTTTTGGACCGGGGGAGGAAACCGGAGAACCCGGAGAAAAACCCCCTGAGGCACGGGGAGAACATGCACAACTACACACATGGCCGAGACGGGAATCGCCCCGGGAACCCCCTGGCGGTGTGAGGAGAACGTGGTAACCACTAAACCAACCACCGTGTCCCCTGAATATAATTATAAATAATATAAATAATAATAATAATAATATCAAATCAACAAACAAATAAGTTGATAGTCAGTTTCTTGTTGTGCTTCTACACCATATTTACTTACAGATAAACTATAAGATACAGATGACAAGTGATGAATCGACGCCCCCAATTTTCTCCAAACATCAGTAAACGAATCTGAAAGGGCGTTTGTTTATAATCACCACGGTAATGAGCAGAATCAGTGAGAATCACAAAGCTTAATTATCAGCTTCTGATTCTGAAGTGTGATCAAAAAAATGATCCTGTAATTATCTTCTTTGGTAAACATCTCCACGCGCTCCTCCGTCCCTTCCAGCCAATCAGAATACAGAACTCACATGCACTCTCATGTAACAGTCACGTTGTCTTTTTGATCAACTTCACTCCCTTTCCTTCCTTAGAACTCGTCCATGTGAGCGACTCTGTGGCGTAACGACTTCATCAAGACATGGAGATGTGAGGAGAGGAGGTGGTGTATGAGGATCTCACAACTTCTTCACTCTGCTGATGAATTATTCCTTTTGAGAAAAGGCCAGTAAACAACGTCATACAAATCACAAAGCCTGTTTTACAAACGTGTTCGGAATCAGATCACACACTGCTCTCACACACATCTCACATCTCACACATGTATCATGTCTTATGTCTCACACACATCTCACAAATGTCTCACATCTCACACACGTCTCACACACATCTCACATCTCACACATGTCTCACATCTCACACACGTCTCACACATGTCTCACACACGTCTCACATCTCACACATGTCTCATGTCTTATGTCTCACACACATCTCACACATGTATCATGTCTTATGTCTCACACACATCTCACACATGTCTCACATCTCACACACGTCTCATGTCTTATGTCTCACACACATCTCACACACATCTCACACACATCTCATGTATCACCACATCTCACACATCTCACACACATCTCACACACATCTCACACACGTCTCACACACGTATCATCATGTCTCACACACGTCTCACACTCTCACACACGTCTCACACACGTCTCACATGTCATGTCTTATGTTCACACAAATCACACATGTCTCACATCTCACACACATCTCACACACGTCTCACATCTCACACACGTCTCACACACGTCTCACACACGTCTCACATCTCACACACGTATCATGTCTTATGTCTCACACACATCTCACACACGTCTCACATCTCACACACATCTCTCACACATGTCTCATCTCACACACATCTCACATATCACACATGTATCATGTGTTATGTCTCACACACATCTCACAAATGTCTCACATCTCACACACATCTCATGTCACACATCTCACACACGTCTCACATCTCACACACACGTCCAAATCTCACACACGTACATCCTCACACACATCTCACATCTCACACATGTATCATGTCTTATGTCTCACACATCTCACACACGTCTCACATCTCACACACGTCTCACACACGTCTCACATCTCACACACATCTCACATCTCACACATGTATCATGTCTTATGTCTCACACACATCTCACACACGTCTCACATCTCACACACATCTCACACATCTCACATCTCACACACATGTATCATCTTATGTCTCACACATCTACACATGTCTCACACACATCTCACACACGTCTCACACATCTCACACAGTATCATGTCTTACACATGTCTCACACACATCTCACACATCTCACATTTCACACATGTATCATGTCTTATGTCTCACACACTCACACACATGTCTCACACACGTCTCACATCTCACACATCTCACATCTCACACACCTCTCACATCTCACACATGTATCATGTCTTATGTCTCACACATCTCACAAATGTCTCACATCTCACACACGTCTCACACACGTCTCACATCTCACACACGTCTCATTATGTCTCACACACATCTCACATCTCACACACGTCTCACACACACCTCACACACGTATCATGTCTTATGTCTCACACACATCTCACACAACATCTCACCAACGTCTCATGTCACATGTCACCTCACACACATCTCACACACATCTCACATCTCACACACGTCTCACACACATCTCACACACATCTCACACACATCTCTCACACACACGTCTCTCACACGTCTCACACACGTCTCACATCTCACACACATCTCACATCTCACACATGTATCATGTCTTATGTCTCACACACATCTCACACATGTATCATGTCTTATGTCTCACACACATCTCACACACACACACGTCTCACATCTCACACACATCTCACATCTTCACACTGTTCACACACACACATTTCATGTCTTATGTCTTAGTGTCTCACACTCTCACACACATCTCACATCTCACACATGTCTGTTCTGTCATGTCTCACCAACACATCTCACACCATCTCATGTCTCATGTCATTCTCACACACATCTCACATCTACACATGTATCATGTCTTATGTCTCACACACATCTCACAAATGTCTCACATCTCACACACGTCTCAGACACACGTCTCAACATCTCCACACGTATCATGTCTTATGTCACACACATCTCACTCTCACACACAGTCTCACATGTCTATCACACATCTCACATATCACACATATATCATGTGTTATGTCTCACACACATCTCACAAATGTCTCACATCTCACACACATCTCACACACGTCTCACATCTCACACATGTCTCACATGTCTCACACATCTCACAAATGTATCATGTCTTATGTCTCACACACATCTCACACATGTATCATGTCTTATGTCTCACACACATCTCACAAATGTCTCACATCTCACACACATCTCACACACGTCTCACATCTCACACACGTATCATGTCTCACGTCTCACACATCTCACACACGTCTCACACTCACACCTCACACACGTCTCATCTCACACACACACGTCTCACACCATCTCACACACGTCTCACACAGTCTCACACACGTCTCACATCTCACACACACTCTTCACATTCCACACACGTCTCACATCTCACACACGTCTCACACATCTCACACACGTCTCACACACCATCTCACATCTCACATCCACACACGTCACATCTCACACGACGTCTCACATCACACTGTCTCACATACATGTCTCTTACACACATCTCACACACATCTCACATCTCACACACGTCTCACATCTCATAGTTGTCTCATATCTTATGAATCACACACACATCTCACACACGTCTCACACACATCCCCACATCTCACACACATATCATGTCTTATGTCTCACAGACATCTCACACACGTCTCACACATGTCTCAGTCTCAGTCTCACGTAAGCCTTCAACACCGGGAACATATGAACACCCTCATGTCACATCATCTCACAAAATAGAGATGTCTGATAGAGAAAAGATCTGTCTGTGTGTGTGTGTGTGTGTGTGTTTGTCGTTGTTTGTGTGTCTGTGTGTCTTTGTTTGTGTGTCTGTGTACTCTGTTTAAAAAAAAAACACTAAGATGGGATTTTTTTTCATGCAGGATTCAGGAGCCTTTGTGTGTTATGATGTGTGTTATGATGTGTGTTTATGATGTCTTATGTTGTGTTTTATGTGTGTTTATGATGTGTGTGTTATGTGTGTTATGTGTGTTATGTGTGTTATGTGTGTTGTATTATGATGTGTGCTGATGGCGTTTGATGTGTTGTGTTTTGATGTGTGTTATGATGGTGGTTGTGTTATGATGTGCGTTATGATGTGTATGTGTGTTCTGATGTGTGGTTGTGTTATGTTTATATGTGTGCTGTGTTGGTGTTATATGGGGTTGTTTGTGTGTGTTTATTACTGATGGGGCGTGATGTCTATGAGTTTGTGTGTTTGTTATGTGTTGTATTTGTTGTGTTATGATCGTTTGATGGGTGTTTGTTGTGTGTTGTGTTTTGCTGTGTGTTGTGTTACTGATAATGTGGTGTTGTATTATGATGGTGGCGTTATGATGTGTTGTTGTCATTCTGCTGTGTGTGTTGTGTTATGATGTGTGTTTTATGATTGTGTTGTGTAATGATGTGCCTGATGTGTGTTGTGTGTTGTGGTTGTGTTTGTTGTGTTGTGTTTATGATTTGTGTGTTTGTTTGTGTTTATGATGTGTTTTGTGTTATATGTGGTTATGATGTCTGTTATGTTATGATGTGTGTTGTGTTATGATGTGCGTTATGATGTGTGTTGTGTTATGATGTGTGCTTATGTGTTTGTGTTATGGTGTGTGTGTGTTATGATGTGCTTTTGTTGTGTTTTGATGTGTGGGTGGTGTGTGTGTGTTATGATGTCGTTATATGTGTATTGTGTTATATGTTGTTTTTTATGATGTGTTGTGTGTTGTGTTGTGTTTTTGTGTGTTATGATGTGTGGGTATGTGTGTTGGGTTGTGTTTGAAGTGGCGTTATGAAGTGGTGTGTATAATGCTGTGTTGTGGTTATGATGTTGTGGCTATGATGTGGTGTTTGAGTGTTCTGCTGTGCGTTCCTGCTGTTTGAATTGTGTTCTGCTGTGTGTTGCTGGGAGTTGTTAGGATTGTTGTTTTGTTATGAGGTGCGGTTTTCTGTTAGTGTGTTGGTGTTGTATGTTTTATGATGCTGATGTGGCGATGTTGTGGGGAGCGGTTTGTGTATTTTTGTTTGTTTGATGTTGTGGTTATGATTGTGTGTGTATGTGTTATGAGTGGTTGGTTGTGTTCATGCTTGTGGTGTGTTCTATGTGCAGTTATGATGTGGTGTTGTGTTGTGATGTTGTGTGTTAATGATGTGTTTGTGTTATGATGTGTTGTTTTTATGGTTTTTGTTTGTGTTGTGTTGTGTGTTGTGTTTTGATGTGTGTTGTGTTGTGATGTGTGCTATGATGTTTTGTGTTATGAGTGGTGTGTTTTTGCGTTATGATCTGTGTTGTGTTATGATGTGTGTTGCGTTATGATGTGCGTTATGATGTGTGTTATAATGTGTGTTGTGTTATGATGTGCGTTATGATCTGTGTTGGTATGTGTGTTTGCGTTATGATGTGCGTTATGATGTGTGTTATATGTGTGTTGTGTTAGATGTGTTTGGTATGATGTGAGTTGTGTTATGATGGCCGTTGTGTTATGATTGTTCCTATGATTTTTGTTTTTTTATAATGTGGTTATGATGTGTGGGTTTGATGGTGCGTTTATGAGTGTGTTGTGTTATGTGCTGTGTTGTTGTTTTTTGTGTGTGTTTGTGTTTGTGTTGTGTTTTGTGTTGTGATGTGTGTTGTGTTATGATGTGTATTGTGTTGTGATGTTGTTGTGTTATGATGTGTGTTGTGTTGTGTTTTGTGTTGTGTTTTGTTTTGTGTTGTGTTTTGTGTTGTGATGTGTGTTGTGTTGTGCTGTGTGTTGTGTTATGATGTGTGCTATGATGTGTGTTGTGTTATGATGTGCGTTATGATGTGTGTTGTGTTATGATGTGTGTTGTGTTATGATGTGTATTGTGTTATGATGTGTGTTGTGTTATGATGTGTGTTGTGATGTGTGTGTGTTGGTTGTGTGTGCGTTATGATGTGTGTTGTGTTGTATGTGTGTTGTGTTATGATGTGTTGTGTTATGATGTGTGTTGTGTTATAATGTGCGTTATGATGTGTGTTGTGTTATGATGTGCGTTATGATGTGTGTGTTGTGTGTTTATGATGTGTGTTGTGTTATGTTGTTGTGTTGTGTTGTGTGTTGTGTGTATGTGTGTTGTGTTATGATGTGTGTTATGTGTTGTTGGTGTGTTATGAATTTGTGTGTGTTGTGTTATAATGTGCGTTATGATCTGTATTGTGTTATGATGTGTGTTTGCGTTATTGTTAGATGTGGTGTTTGAAATTTTATGGTTGGTGTTGTGTGTTTTGGGTTATGGTGGTGTGTGTTTTGTGTGATGTGTGTGCTAGATTGTGGTGTTGTGGTTGTGATGTGTGTTGTTTTATGATGTTGTTATGAGGTGTGTTGTGGGTTTATATGTGTGTTGTGTGTTTTGTGTTTTGTTTTGTGTTGTGTTTTGTTGTGTGTTGTGTTGGTGTATTGTGTTGTGATGTGTGTTGTGTTATGATGTGTGTTGTGTTATGATGTGTGTTATGATGTGTGTTGTGTTATGATGTGCGTTATGATGTGTTGTTGTGTTTACTGCTGTGCGTTGTGTGTTTGTGTGTGTGTTGATGTGTGTGTGTTGTGTGTGTGTTGTGTTGTGTTGTGTGTTGTGTTGTGATGTGTGTGTGTATTTTGTGTTGTGATGTGTGGTGTGTGGTCTTTGGTGGTTCTGCTGGTATGTTCTCTGTGGGTTTGTAGTTTATCATGCGTGCGTTCTTGGGCTCTGTGTCCCATGATTGTTTGTTATGATTGTGGTTTTTTTGGAGGTGTTCCTGCTAGTGTCCCCCCGTTGATGTGTGTTGTGATGTGTGGTTGTGTTAGATGGGGTGGGGGCTATGAATGTTTGTTTGTGTTTATGATGTCGTTATGACGGTGTGTTTGTGTTATATGTGTGTTTGTTTGGGGTGTTTGGTTGTGTTATGAAAGTGTGTTGTGTTAAGAAAGGTGTTGTGTTAGAGTGTGCATTAGTGGGGGAACATGATGTGTTGGAAGGTGGGTTTTTTGTGATGTGTGGGAATGTGGGCAAGTGTGTGGATGATGTGTGGCTGAGGGGGGGAGGCGTGATGTTGTGTTGTGGGAGGTGTTGTGTTTTGATGTGTGTTGGTTATGATGTGTGGGATGATTTGGTTGTGGAAGTTGCGTTAATGTGTGTTGTGTTATGATGTGTGCATGATGTGTGGGAGATGTGTTTTGTGTTATGATGTGCGTTATGATGGGGGAATGTGTGTTGCAAGTGTATTTTTGTTGTTGTTGTGTTATGATTGTGTTGTGTTATATGTGCGTTTAATGTGGTGTGTGTGTGTTGTGATGTGTGTTGTGTTATGATGTGTATTGTGTTATGATGTGTGTTGTGTTATGTTGTTGTGTGTTGGTGGTTTGTTTTGTTGTGGTTGTTTATGATGTGTGCTATGATGTGTGTTGCGTGTTAAAAATTACAATGGCGGTAAGGAAATGTTGTTTTGTGTTTGATGTGCGTTAGATGGGTGTGTTTGTGTTATGATTTTTCTGTGTTATGATGTGTGTTATGGATTGGGTTGTTGTTATGATGTCTGTTATGATGTGTTTTGTTTTGTGTTGTGTGTTGTGTTGTGATGTGTTTTGTGTTATGATGTGCGTTATGATGTGTGTTGTGTTATGATGTGCTTTATGATGTGTGTTGTGTTATGATGTGCTTTATGATGTGTGTTGTGTTATGATGTGCGTTATGATGTGTGTTGTGTTATGATGTGTGCTATGATGTGTGTTGTGTTATGATGTGCGTTATGATGTGTGTTGTGTTGTGTTGTGTGTTATGATGTGTGTTATAATGTGTATTATGTTGTGTGTTATGATTCCTGTGGTAGAAGTGGAATAAAACACTTAGCAGAAGCAGGAATTTTGATGCTGCAGGATGAAAGTGAAGAACGACATTGTTGTAGATTTAATAACAACATCAGAACTTTCACTTCTCGTTTCTGAAATCATCTCCTTCTGTTCGCACACAGAGCGATGACGCAACGTCCAGCGAGCCACTGATTCACACAAACCTCCGGAAAACCTCCAGAAAGATGAACGTCTCCAGGACCAGCGCCGTCAGTCCCTCCGTGTGGAGCTTCACGGCTAACTCGGGCCGAGACGTCTTCTCCTGGAACATCATGATGTTGTTTATGATGTGCTGTTGATGTGTGTGTTGTGTATGATGTTGTATAGTTGGTTGATTGTAGCTTGATGTGGTTTGTTATGATGTGTGTACCCATTGATGTTCTGCTGGTGTTTGTGTGTGTGTTGTGTTATGATGTGTGCTATGATGTGTTTGTGTTATGATGTGCGTTATGATGTGTGTTGTGTTATGATGTGCGTTATGATGTGTGTTGTGTTATGATGTGTGTTGTGTTATGATTGCGTTATGATCTGTTATGTGTGTTGTATTGTGTTATGCTGGTTTATGATGTGCGTTATGATGTGTGTTGTGTTATGATGTGCGTTATGATGTGTGTTGTGTTATGATGTGCGTTATGATGTGTGTTGTGTTATGATGTGTGTTATGATGTGTGTTATAATGTGTATTATGTTGTGTGTTATGATTCCTGTGGTAGAAGTGGAATAAAACACTTAGCAGAAGCAGGAATTTTGATGCTGCAGGATGAAAGTGAAGAACGACATTGTTGTAGATTTAATAACAACATCAGAACTTTCACTTCTCGTTTCTGAAATCATCTCCTTCTGTTCGCACACAGAGCGATGACGCAACGTCCAGCGAGCCACTGATTCACACAAACCTCCGGAAAACCTCCAGAAAGATGAACGTCTCCAGGACCAGCGCCGTCAGTCCCTCCGTGTGGAGCTTCACGGCTAACTCGGGCCGAGACGTCTTCTCCTGGAACATCACCGAAGCTCCACCGTCTCGGACAAAATCCAAAGTCTGCGAGCAGCTGAACATCAGCCCAGAGGTTTTCCTCATTCTGGGGATCACCAGCTTGTTGGAGAACATCCTGGTCATCTGCGCCATAGTGAAGAACAAGAACCTTCACTCACCCATGTACTTCTTCGTGTGTAGTCTGGCCGTGGCGGACATGTTGGTGAGCGTGTCCAACGCGTGGGAGACCATCGTCATCTACATGCTCAGCAACCAACAGCTGGTGGCCGAAGATCACATCATTAGACAAATAGACAACGTCTTCGACTCCATGATCTGCATCTCGGTGGTGGCGTCTATGTGCAGCCTCCTGGCCATCGCCGTGGACCGCTACGTCACCACCTTCTACGCGCTGCGCTACCACAACATCATGACGGTCAAGCGCGCCTCGCTGATCATCACCGGGATCTGGACCTTCTGCACGGGATGCGGCATCGTCTTCATCATCTACTCCGACAGCACGCTGGTGGTCGTGTGCCTGGTGTCCATGTTCTTCATCATGCTGGCCCTCATGGCCTCGCTTTACACGCACATGTTCATGCTGGCTCGCTCGCATGT
>JACRUU010000007.1:3940086-3948150 GCA_030449085.1 Kryptopterus vitreolus
ACAAATCTCTCTCTACACAAATCTCCTACACAAATCTCTACACAAATCTCTACACAAATCTCCTACACAAATCTCTACACAAATCTTCTACACAAATCTCCACACACAAATCTACACAAATCTCTACACAAATCTCCTACACAAATCTCCTACACAAATCTCCTACACAAAACTTCTACACAAAACTGTACACAAAAATCTCTACACAAATCTCTACACAAATCTCTACACAAATCTCTACACAAATCTCCACAAATCTCCACAAAATCTCTACACAAATCTCTACAAATCTCCTACACAAATCTCCTACACAAATCTCCTACACACAAATCTCTACACAAATCTCCTACACAAATCTCCTACACAAAACTTCTACACAAATCTCCAACAAATCACAAATCTCCTACACAAATCTCTACACAAATCTACACAAATCTCTACACAAATCTCCAACTCCACACAATATCTACACAAATCTCCCATGCAAATCTCCCACACAAATCTCCTACACAAATCTCCAACACAAATCTCCAATACACAATCTCTACACAAATCTCCTACACAAATCTACACACAAAAATCTCCACAAATCTCTACACAAATCTCCACACAAATCTCCTCTACACAAATCTCCAAACTCTACCAACAAAAATCTCCTACACAAAACTCTACACAAATCTACACAACAAATCTCTACACACAAAATCTCCACACAAATCTCACAATCTCCTACACAAATCTCTACACAAATCTCTACACAAATCTCCTGCAAATCTCCTACACAAATCTCCTACATAAATCTCCTACACAAAACTTCTACACAAAACTGTTACACAAATCTCTACACAAATCTCTACACAAAAATCTCCTACACAACAAATCTCCAAACCAACTACTACAATCTCCTACAAAAATCTCCTACACAAATCTACACAAATCTCCTACACAAATCTCCCACAATCTCAAATCTCCAACACAATCTCCTACACAAATCTCCTACACAAAACTTCTACACAAAACTTCTACACAAATCTCCCACACAAATCTCTCAAATCACAAAAATCTCTACACAAATCTCCTACACAAATCTCTACACAAATCTCCACAAATCTCCACACAAATCTCTACACAAATCTCCTACACAAATCTCCTACACAAATCTCCTACACAAATCTCTACACAAATCTCCTACACAAATCTCTACACAAATCTCCAAATCTCCACACAAATCTCCCAAATCTCCACACAAATCTCCATCTCCTACACAAAACTTCTACACAAAACTCTACAATCTCCAACACAAATCTCTACACAAATCTCCTACACACAAATCTCCTACACAAATCTCCCACACAAAACTTCTACACAAATCACACTACACAAATCTCTACACAAAACTTCTACACAAATCTCCAATACAAATCTCCTACACAAATCTCACAAATCTCTACACAAATCTCTACACAAATCTCCAACTCCTCTCCCACACAAATCTCACAATACACAAATCTCCTTCACAAAACTTCTAACACAAATCTCCAAATACAAATCTCTACAACAGCAAATCTCCCACACAAATCTCCTACACAAATCTCCTACACAAAACTTCTACACAAATCTCCAACACAAATCTCCTACACAAATCTCCTACACAAATCTCCTACACAAACCTCTACACAAAACTTCTACACAAATCTCCAACAAAATCTCTACACAAATCTCCCACACAAATCTCTACACAAATCTCCCACAAATCTCCACACAAATCTCTACACAAATCTCCTACACAAATCTCTACACAAATCTTCTACACAAATCTCCAACACAAATACACAAATCTACACAAATCTCCCATGCAAATCTCATACACAAATCTCTACACAAATCTCCTATACACAAATCTCATACACAAATCTCTACACAAATCTCCTACACAAAACTCCCACACAAATCTCCAACACAAATCTCTCAACACAAATCTCCTACACAAAACTCTACACAAATCTCCTACACAAATCTCCTACACAAATCTCTACAAAATCACAAATCTCCAACACAAATCTCCTACACAAATCTCCTACATCTCCTACACAAAACAATCTCCTACAACCAAAACTTCTACCAAAGCTTACACAAATCTCTACACAAAATCTCACAACTACACAAATCTCCTACACAAATCTCTACACAAATCACACAACAAACAAATCTCCTACACAAAATCTCCTAACAAATCACACAACATCTCCCACACAACTCTCCCACACAAATCTCCAAACTACACAAATCTCCAAAATACACAAAACTTCTACACAAAACACAAATTCTACACAAATCTCCAATACAAATCTCTACACAAATCTCCACACAAATCTCTACACAAATCTCCTAAACAAATCTCTACACAAATCTCACACAAATCTCCTACACAAATCTCCTACACAAATCTCTACACAAATCTCCTACACAAATCTCCCACACTGCAAATCTCCTACACAAATCTCCTACATAAATCTCCTACACAAAACTTCTACACAAAACTGTCTACACAAATCTCTACACAAATCTCCCATACACAAATCTCCTACACAAATCTCTACACAAATCTCTACTACAAATCAAATCTCCTACACAAATCTCCACACACAAATCTCTACACAAATCTCCTACACAATCTCCCATGCAACTCTCCACACAATCTCCTACACAAATCTCCTACACAAATCTCCTACACAAAACTTCTACACAAATCTCCACTCTCACAAAATCACACAAATCTCTATCTCTACACAAATCTCCTACACAAATCTCTACACAAATCTCCCACAAATGCAAATCTCCCACACAAATCTCTACACAAATCTCTACACAAATCTCCTACATAAATCTCCTACACAAAACTTCTACACAAAACTGCAAATCTCCCACACAAATCTCTACACAAATCTCCTACACAAATCTCCTACACAAAAATCTCCACACAAAACTACACAAATCTCCTACACAAATCTCTACACAAAACTCCTACACAAATCTCCTACACAAATCTCCTACACAAATCTCCACACAAAACTCTCCACACAAATCTCTACACAAATCTCTACACACAAATCTCCTACACAAATCTCCTACATAAATCTCCTACACAAAACTTCTACACAAAACTTTTACAAATCTCCCACACAAATCTCTACACAAATCTCTACACAAATCTCCTACACAAATCTCTACACAAATCTCTACACAAATCTCCAATCACAAATCTACACAAATCTCTCTACACAAATCTCTCCTCACAACTCTACACAATCTCCACACAAATCTCCACACAAATCTACACAAATCCCCAACACAAATCTCCCATGCAAATCTCCCACACAAATCTCCACTACACAAATCTCCTACACAAAACTCTCCTAATCTCTACACAAAACTTCTACACAAATCTCCAACACAAATCTCCACAAATACACAAAACTCCTACACAAATCTCCAATACAAATCAAAAATCTCCTACACAAAACTCCTACACAAAACTCCTACACAAAACTCCTACACAAAACTCCTACACAAAACTCCTACACAAAACTCCTACACAAAACTCCTACACAAAACTCCTACACAAAACTCTACACAAATCTCCACACAAATCTCCACAAAACTCCTACAAAATCTCTACACAAATCTCTACTCCTCTACACAAATCTACACCAAATCTCTACACAAATCTCCCATACACAAATCTCTAAATCTCCTACACAAATCTCACAATCTCCACACAAATCTTCACAAATACACAAATCTCCAACACAAATCTCCACAATGCAACTCTCCCATGCAAATCTCCTACACAAATCTCCTACACAAATCTCCTACACAAAACTTCTACACAAATCTCTACACAACACAAATCTCCAACACTCTACACAAATCTCCACACACAAAATCTCCTACACAAATCTCCTACTACACAAATCTCTACACAAATCTCTACACAAATCTCCTACACAAATCTCCAACAAAAATCTCCTACACAAATCTCCTACACAAATCTCTCTCCTACACAAATCTCCAACACAAATCTCTACACAAATCTCCCATGCAAATCTCCTACACAAATCTCCTACATAAATCTCCTACACAAAACTTCTACACAAAACTTCTACACAAATCTCCACAAATCTCCCCAAATCTCTACACAAATCTCTACACAAATCTCCTACACAAAACTTCTACACAAATCTCCAAATCCCAATACAACAAAAATCTCCTACAAAATCTCTACACAAATCTCCTACACAAATCTCCAAGTTCTACACAAATCTCACAAATCTCCTACACAAATCAAAAATCTCCTACACAAATCTCTACAAAATCTCCTACAAAATCTCCTACACAAAACTTCTACACAAAACTTCTACACACACAAATCTCCCTACACAAAACTTCTACACAAATCTCCTACACAAATCTCCTACACAAACAAACTCCTACACAAATCTCTACACAAATCTCCTACACAAATCTCTACACAAATCTCTACATAAATCTCCTACACAAATCTCTACACAAATCTTCTACACAAATCTCCAACACAAATATCTACACAAATCTCCCATGCAAATCTCATACACAAATCTCTACACAAATCTCCTACATAAATCTCCTACACAAAACTTCTACACAAATCTCCTACACAAATCTCCACACAAAACTTCTACACAAAACTACACAAATCTCTACACAAATCTCTACATAAATCTCCTACACAAATCTCTACACAAATCTTCTACACAAATCTCCAACACAAATCTCTACACAAATCTCCCATGCAAATCTCCCACACAAATCTCTACACAAATCTCCTACACAAAATCTCCTACACAAAACTCTCTACACAAAACTCTCACAAAACTCTACACAAATCTCCTACACAAATCTCCAACAAAAATCTCCTACACAAATCTCTACACAAAACTCTCTCTACACAAATCTCCAACACACAAATCTCCACAAAAATCTCTACACAAAACTTTACACAAATCTACACAAATCTCCAACACAAATCTCCTACACAAATCTCCCACAAAACTCTACAAATCTCCTACACAAATCTCTACACAAATCTCTACACAAATAAATCTCCTACACAAATCTCTACACAAATCTCATACACAAATCTCCTACACAAATCTCCAAATCTCCTACACAAATCTCCACACAAAAATCTCTACACAAAATCTCCTACACAAATCTCTACACAAATCTCCTATGCACACAAATCTCTACACAAATCTCTACACAAATCTCCACAAATCAACATCTCCTACACAAATCACAAATCTCCTACACAAATCTCCAACAAAAATCTCCTACACAAAACTTCTACACAAAACTTCTACACAAATCTCTACACAAATCTCTACACAAATCTCCTACACAAATCTCTACACAAATCTCTACACAAATCTACACAAATCTCCTACACAAATCTCCTACACAAATCTCTACACAAATCTCTACACAAATCTCTACACAAACACAAATCTCCTACACAAATCTCTACACAAATCTCTACACAAATCTCCAACACAAATATCTACACAAATCTCCCATGCAAATCTCCTACACAAATCTCCTACATAAATCTCCTACACAAAACTTCTACACAAAACTCTACACAAATCTCTACACAAAAATCTCTCCTACACAAATCTCTACACAAATCTCCTACACAAATCTCCACAAATCACAAAACACAAATATCAAAACTTCTACACAAATCTCTACACAAATCTCCTACACAAATCTCTACACAAATCTCTACACAAATCTCCTACACAAATCTCTACACAAATCTCCTACACAAATCTCTACACAAATCTCTACACAAATCTCCCACAAATCTCACAAATCTCCTAACACAAATCTCTACACAAATCTCCACAAATCTCCTACACAAAACTATCCTACACAAATCTCCAACACAAATCCCTACACAAATCTCCCACCCAAATCTCTACACAAATCTCCTCTGGTCACGGCGCTCTCTCTCTCTCTCTCGCGCTTCCCTGCTCTTTACACACACACACACACACACCGCACGCAAATCACCCTCACCTGTTCTCTCGCTCTCCCCTGCTCTTTCGCCACACACCACACACACACACACACCACACACACAAACACCAATCAACCTCAGGTTCCTAATCCATCCATTCTCCATCCCGCTTTATAGCCCGGCTCTCCCTTCATTCCCCGTCCGGGCTCGTGACTTACACGTAGTGTCGCGGACCCGTTAGATAGATATTTGCCTAACCTTTTCTGCTCCAGTTTTTCCTGTTCCCGTTTCCTCTGTTCCAGATTCCACGGACTTCCAAGTCCGCTCCAGATCTCCGGTCCTCCAGTGACCACGGCGCGCAGCGCGCAAGGCTCCCAAGCCTATCTGTCCGCTCCGTTTGAGCGGCGTCTCTTTGGTTGTTGATTTTTGAAATAAATCCTTTGTTTTTGAATCCCGTATCCCCGTGTGTCTGTGCAGCGCGACGCAACCGTTACAACAAATCTCCAACACAAATCTCTACACAAAACTCCTGACCCACACAAACAAATCTCCTACACAATCTACACAAATCTCCAAAAATACAAAAACCTCACAAAACTACACACAAAACTCCTACACAAAACTCCTACACAAAACTCCTACACAAAACTCCTACACAAAACTCCTACACAAATCACACAAATCTCTACACAAATCCCCCATGCAAATCTCTACACAAATCTCTCTCTCTACACTCCTAACAAATCTCTACACAAATCTCCACAAATCTCACACAAATCTCTACACAAATCTACAAATCTCTACACAAATCTCCACAAAAATCTTCCTACACAAAACTCCTACACAAAACTCCTACACAAAACTCCTACACAAAACTACACAAATCTCCTACACCAAACTCCTACACAAAACTCCACACAAATCTTCTACACAAAACTTCTACACAAATCTCCAACAAAAAATCTCTCTCCCCACACAAATCTCCTACACAAATCTCCTACACTCACACAAAACTCTACACAAAACTACACAAATCTCCTACACAAATCTCCTACAAAAATCTCTCCTACACAACAAATCTCTACACAAATCTCCTACACAAATCTCTACACAAATCTTCTACACAAATCTCCTACACAAATCTCACAAGTCTCCAACAAAAATCTCCTACACAAACACAAATCTCCTTCTACACAAAACTGTTACACAAATCTCTACACAAAACATCTCCTACACAAATCTCTACTCTACACAAAACTTCTACACAAATCTCCTACACAAAACTTCTACACAAATCTCCCACACAAATCTCTACACAAATCTCTACACAAATCTGCAAATCTCCCACACAAATCTCTACACAAATCTCCTACACAAATCTCTACCACACAAATCTCTACACAAATCTCCCATGCAAATCTCCTACACAAATCTCCTACACAAATCTCTACACAAATCTCCACAAATCTCCTACACAAAACTTCTACACAAATCTCCAATACAAATCTCAAATCTCCTACACAAATCTCTACACAAATCTCTACACAAATCTCCTATGCATGCAATCACAAATCTCCTACACAAATCTCTACACAAAACTCTACAAAAACTTCTACACAAATCTCCACACAAATCTCCTTCACAAATCTCCTACACAAATCTCCTACACAAAAACCTCTCACACAAAACTCTACACAAATCTCCTACACAAATCTCCAACAAAAACATCCTACACAAAACTTCTACACAAATCTCCCACACAAATCTCCCACTTCCCACACAAATCTCCTACACAAATCTCCTACACAAATCTCTACACAAATCCAAAACTACACAAACTCTACACCAATCTCCTACACAAATCTCCCCACACAAATCTCTACACAAAACTTCTACACAAATCTCCTACACAACAAATCTCCTACACAAAACAATCTCTACACAAAACTTCTACACAAATCTCTACACAAAACTCTACACAAATCTCCTACACAAATCTCCCA
>JACRUU010000007.1:3948650-3961150 GCA_030449085.1 Kryptopterus vitreolus
TGTGTGTGTGTGTGTGTGTGTGTGTGTGTGTGTGTGTTTGGGACCCAGCGATACATCTGATACGCTCAGCAGCAGCAGCGGTGCTTAAACGCAGCCTGAGGAGGCAGGAGGTAAAGTGTGTGTGTGTGTGTGGTGTGTGTGTGTGTGTGTGATGACATGTGTGGGTGGGTACCTTCTTCGTACACGGTTCCTCTTCGCGCTGCTCTCCCCTTTCTGTTATCTACTCGTCCTATCTCTTCAATGAAAATGCAATTTGAGACGTTTCGACCATTTTGCACTCTTTTTTGTTTCCGTTTTAATAACGCGTCCTTTCCACGCCTAGAACTTCTCTCAGGGGCACGAGATCCAGAGCATCATGTATTGTTCTTGATTGTTCGCCACACACACACACACACAACAGCACCAGGCACACGCAGCCACACCATCTGGTCGCTCACCAGCAGGTATGCATTGCCACACGACTCACACTTCACACATTCCATTCATTTTGTCCATCGCTTCTTTTGTGCGTTTGTGTGTGGTGTGTGCTCGCCACTTTGTGTTTTGTTTTGTTTTTTTTTTTTCTCTCTTCTGCTTCTTTCTGTTTATTTATGTTTTGGTATTATTTTTTATTTTTTTGTTTTGTCTCGAATTCCTTGCGTGTGTCTTTTTTTTATTTTTTTTGTTTTTTTTTTTTTGCTTCTCTCTTCTTTATCTGTCATTTTTTATCAACACGATTTTTTGTGTTATTGCGTTTGTGTGTGAGAGATATGTCTGGATTTGTGTGTGGTGTGTGTTTGTGTTTGTGCAGTGTGTGTGTGTGTGGTGTGTTTGTGTGCGATCTGCTGGAGGATGTGTGTGGTGAGATAATGCTGGAGGATGTGTGTGTGTGTTCCGGCATGTGTGTGGTGGTGATAATGCTGGAGGAGGTGTGTGTGCAGTGTGTGTGTGTGTGTTTGTTTGTGTGTTGTGTTTGTGTATATTCTGAGCGATGTGTGTGTGGTTTTGTTTTTGTGGTGTGCATTTGTTTGGTGGTGTTTTTTTTTGTTTTTTCTCCTAATCCTTTCTGGATGTGATTCTGTTTTGCTCATGGTTTGTTTTGGTTATCTTTCTTTCTTCTTTTTTTGTGTTCATTTTGTTTTTGATTGTTATGCTATTCTGTCGTCTTTTTTTTTTTTGTTTTTCAGGATTTTTGTTTAGTTTTTTCTCATGTTATTATTTGAGCTATCATTCATTTCTTGCTTGGGGAGTGTTTGCAGTGAGTATTTTTGTTTTTTTTTTTGGTTTTGTTTATACTCTTCCATTGTCACTACTCTTAATTTGCGAGTTTTTTGTGTGTGAGAATGCTGTATGATGTGTGTGTGTGTGTGTGTGTGATATGCTGGAGGGTGTGTGTGTGGTGGTGTGGTGTGTGTGTGATCTATGCTGGAGTATTTGTGTGTGTGTGGTGGGGTGTTGTTTGGTGTGTGTGTTATGTGTGTGTATTAGCTATGCCTCTTCTCTCTGGTGATGATGTTTGTTTTTTTTTTTTTGTGTTTGTGTGTGTGTGTGTGTATGTTTTTTGTATGTGTGTGTGTGTGTGTGTGAGTGTGGTGTTGTTTGTGTGTGAGATCTGCATGGGGATGTGTTTGTGTTTTATTTTTTTTTTGTGGCTAGTCTGCTGGAGGATGTGTGTGTGTTTTTTTTTTGTTTTGTTTTTTGTTTTTTTTGTTTTTGTTTGTGTGTGGCTTTCTCGAATCGTCTTTGATGGAGCGTTGTTCTGGATACTATTGGTGTGGATTTTTGTTTTTATTACTTGTTGTTCTCGTCTTCCTTTCTGGCTCGTTTTTTTTTTGGTTTTTTTTTGGTTTTTTTTTTTTGTGGTTTTTTTTTGTGGCGGCTTGCTGGAGGATATTGTGGGTGGGGTGTGATGTGTGTGTGTGTGCGCTCCTGCTGGCGTCTTTGTGTGTGTTTGTGTGGTTTGCTGCTCAGTGTGTGTGCTGTGTGGTCTGTGTGGTGCGCTCTGCTCTAGCAGACAGGCTGTGTGTCGTGTGCTGTGTGTGTGTGTGTGCGCTATGTCGGCTGTGTGTGTGTGTGTGTGTGTGTGTGTGTGTGTGTGTGTGTGTGTGTGTGTGTGTGTGTGTGTGTTGTGTGAACATTGGAAGATTTCAGCCCAAAATTTCTAACATGAAATAAAAGTCATGAAGTAGTAAAATGATGAAGTTTGCAGGTGGAACTACATGTGGAGTTCTGATCCCGGATCTGGAGTTCTGAACCCGGATCTGGAGTTCTGATCCCGGATCTGGAGTTCTGATCCCGGATCTGGAGTTGTGATCCCGGATCTGGAGTTCTGAACCCGGATCTGGAGTTCTGATCCTGGATCTGGAGTTCTGAACCCGGATCTGGAGTTCTGATCCCGGATCTGGAGTTCTGATCCCGGATCTGGAGTTCTGATCCCGGATCTGGAGTTCTGATCCCGGATCTGGAGTTCTGATCCCGGATCTGGAGTTCTGAATCCCGGATCTGGAGTTCTGATCCCGGATCTGGAGTTCTGATCCCGGATCTGGAGTTGTGATCCCGGATCTGGAGTTCTGATCCCGGATCTGGAGTTGTGATCCCGGATCTGGAGTTGTGATCCCGGATCTGGAGTTCTGATCCCGGATCTGGAGTTCTGATCCTGCTGTGCTTTTAGTGTGGATTGTAGATTTGTTCCTCAGCAGCTGCATCAGATTCATGTGTGTGTGTTTATGTTTGTGACCTCAAATCAATCTATTTAAATCACAACAAACAACAATCTGTTCACATGATATCCAGTGACAAATGGATTGTGTGTGTGTGTATGTGTATGTGTGTGTGTGTGTGTGTGTGTGCGTGTGTGTGTTTACACTCTGTTATTGTGTAAAACCAGAAACTATAAATATTGTTCATGGTACAAATCTTAGTGATTTAAATGTTTTTCCCCCTAAAATACTAATTAATATAAAATCAAATCATATATATCATGCCATGAAATGTAATATTTAACATAACACTCAATTTTAAAGTTCATTTTAATATTTATATATTTTTATATATACATAGTATTTTTTCAATGAAAAAGTTTGTGACATCCCTACATAATATTAATTTGTGTCATAATATTATTACAGTTGAAAGTGGAGAAGAATATTTGATAAAGAATATATTAGACTATTGTGTGAAACGATTTTCACTCTGCTGTAATGTGACAAATAAACTCTGTTCTTTGTTAAAGGTGAAACTAAAACATGCGATCGAATCATTACATGCAAAGAAACGTAAAATTAGAATATTGGATAACCGGCTGCTCCATCCTGGAATTACTGACACACATCGGGCAACAGCAGCAGCAACTGCGTCAACACACACAACACACCACACACACACCACACAACACCCACACACACACACACACACAATACAATACACACACCACATACATACACACCCACCTACACACACACATAACAGCACCACACAACCCACCCGCACACCACACGCCCCCACCCTAAGCACACCACACATACACCCGCACCACATACAACATAACAGCAGCACCCCCTACCCAACACACACACACCCCCACATACAAATAACACACAAACCACACACCCACACACACACGGCACTCACGCATACATAATATACACACAAGCACATGCACACAAGATACACACCACACACCACACATACACACACACCCCCCACATAACACCGCACACACACCCCCCGCACACATACCACACACACACCAACAACATACACACATAAAAACACACACATACACACACACACACACACACATACACACACACACACACACACACACACACACACACACACACACACACACACAGACCAATATACACCAGCCACCACACAGCCATCAATCCCACACCACACACCACACAACCCCCCACGCCCACACACCCAGCACCCTCACACACTACCCGGACCCAAACCCATACCACGCACAGACACCCACACACCCCCCACACACACCCAACACACATACCACGCACACACATAGCGACAGAGACCTACGCAGGGCACACACACCCATAACACGACAGCACACCCGACCATGCCACACGAGCAATCTATAATCTCTAAGCTAGATCCTATAATATACTCTATAATCTATAATACTCTATATATCTATAATCATAATCTATATCTATAATACTCTATAATCTATAATCTATAATCTATAATCTATAATACTCTATAATCTATAATACTCTATAATCTATAATCTATAATACTCTATAATCTATAATCTATAATACTCTATAATCTATAATAATCTATAATCTATATTACGCTATAATCGATAATCTGTAATGTATAATAATCTATAATCTATAAAATTTGTATGACGCAGCGTTTTTGCTCCACCAAGCCGGAGGTTTGTTTTTATAATTGTGCAAAATATGTGATTTGAATAATTATTGAGCATTAGATCATTTATTCACTTGTGTGTGTGCGAGCGTGTGCGTGTGTGTGAGCACGAGTGTGTGTGTGTGTGTGCGTGTGTGTGAGCATGTGTGTGTGTGTGTGTGTGTGCGAGCGTGTGCAAGCTGTGTTAAACGAAATGGAAATTATAATGTTGTGTAATAATTGACTCTGAAGCACATTTTCTTATATCATCTATAAAGCCCGCATACACTTCACTGATTGGTTCAGTCCTGCCGTGTGTGTGTGTGTGTGTGTGTGTGTGTGTGTGTGTGTGTGTGTGTTGAACTTTAAATTCCCTTGCCATCTGAGGATCTCTGAACTGGCTTGCGGTTTTGCTGTTTCTTTTGCTTTTCTTTAAACCTGTCTGGTGTGTGTGTGTGTGTGTGTGTGTGTGTGTGTGTGTGTGTGTGTGTGTGTGATCGATACACACACAGCACGGAAACATCGCTGCAGTGCCAAAGCTGATCATTTCTTCTCTACAGCAGTGATGACTCAAAACGTACTCATGTAGCGGATGTAAAACAGGGCGCGGTTCGGTTCGGTTCGGTTCGGCTCGGTTCGGTTCGGTTCTGTTCGGCTCGATTTGGTTTCGGCTCGGTTCAGTACAGCTCTGTTCTGTTTGGCTCGGTTCTGTTCGACTCAGATCGGCTCATTTCTGTTCGGCTCGGTTCTGTTCGACTCGGTTCAGCACACACACACACACACACACACACACACACACACACACACACACACACACACCACACACACCCCCACCTCCCCCGCCAGTTGTATGGGTGCTTCTGTTTGTAGTGGTGGAATAAATGATTACAGACTTTAGATAATCGAGGCGGAAATGTCGCTGTGCCAAAGCAAGATAACATCATAAAAACGATATGTTTCATATCAACATAAACCATAAACTCCACAACAACAATAACGATTATAATCTCTCAGATCTACTGTGTGTGTGTGGAGATTCATTCACTGCAGACACTACAGGTGTGTGTGTGTGTGTGTGTGTGTGTGTGTGTGCTACTGATGGAGGTGAGAAGGTTCAGGCAGTTTTTATATTCAGTACTGGAGGTGTACATCAGGAGATCTTCCACATCATTTAACCCGTCTAAAGCAGTTCTGCACAGAGCGAGTGTTGTGTTTTGCTGAAAAAGGTTTGAATATTCTAGTTTAAATGAAGGGAATCCAAAATCACGTCTCGTACGATTGTGTGTGTGTGTGTGTGTGTGTGTGTGTGTGTGTGTGTGTGTGTGTGTGGGAACATTTCGGTGAAGAAACACGTGACAGAAATCAGGATACAAATACTTTTATCTTTATAAAGTTCAAGTACAAAGTTTTATTGTATCAGGAAGTACTGCTCACACACACACACACACACACACAAACACACATTATTTCGTTTTAGTGCTTTTCTCTCTCACACACACACACCACACACACACACAGAAATATGCTGAGTTTAGTGGAGATAATAAACGTCAGACAGGAGCAGAGTTTGGAGTGTAATCAGCTAAGTAGCTTTAATCCTCCTTAGCAAGTCAGATTTGACCTACAGCTAAATGCAGCAGGCGCTAACGCCATTAGCTGAACTCCCACAATGCTTTGCAGCTCCACACAGAGCTTCCCTTGGCGGCCTCAAACTGCTTTCTGCTCCTGAATCTGTGTGTGTGTGTGTGTGTGTGTGTGTGAGTAAAGAAACAAGCCTAGCATGGATATACACATTAATTACACTATATATTATATACACACGTGTGAAGGGGAGGGTTTTGTTATGAAGTCTGTAAAACATGCAAATCATTAAACAGAATCCTGCAGGGCGTCAGTGGAGGAAGAGGAAGAGTGTGAGGGCGTCAGTGGAGGAAGAGGAAGAGTGTGAGGGCGTCAGTGGAGGAAGAGGAAGAGTGTGAGGGCGTCAGTGGAGGAAGAGGAAGAATGTGAGGGCGTCAGTGGAGGAAGAGGAAGAGTGTGTGGAGGGCGTCAGTGGAGGAAGAGGAAGAGTGTGAGGGCGTCAGTGGAGGAAGAGGAAGAGTGTGAGGGCGTCAGTGGAGGAAGAGGAGGAGTGTGAGGGCGTCAGTGGAGGAAGAGGAAGGAGTGTGAGGGCGTCAGTGGAGGAAGAGGAAGGAGTGTGAGGGCGTCAGTGGAGGAAGAGGAAGAATGTGAGGGCGTCAGTGGAGGAAGAGGAAGAATGTGAGGGCGTCAGTGGAGGAAGAGGAAGAGTGTGAGGGCGTCAGTGGAGGAAGAGGAAGAGTGTGAGGGCGTCAGTGGAGGAAGAGGAAGAGTGTGAGGGCGTCAGTGGAGGAAGAGGAAGAGTGTGAGGGCGTCAGTGGAGGAAGAGGAAGAGTGTGAGGACTGAGGAGAGAATCAGGTGGTGTAAACTGAAGGAGGAAGAGTGTAGTGTGAGATGCAGACAACAGCTCGGTGGTGGTGAAGTGGTGGATGATTGGGGAACGAGTGCAGAAGTGATGAGAGACAGAAGGAGATAAAGAGACGTGGTGGTGGAGTGAATGTACGGAGAAACAGAATTAGGATCAGCAGAGAGATGAGAGACGTTAACACGAGTATAAGGAGACGATGCAGCAGGTGAAGAGGTGGATAAAGATGAGGAGGTGTATGAATAGAATTTGGGCAGGGTGGAGCGGGTGGAGAAGAGTTACAGGAGTGATGTGTGATAGAAGGGTATCTGTAAGAGTGAAAGTTTATAGGACTGTGGTAAGACCTGCGATGTTGTTATGGTTTAGAGACAGTAGGTGGTGTTGTGTAAATGACAGGTGGAGGAGGTGGAGATGTTGTTACAGTTTAGAGACAGTAGGTGGTGTTGTGTAAAAGGGTGGAGATGGAGGAGGTGGAGATGTTATTATGGTTTATAGACAGTAGGGGGCATTGTGTGTAAAGCGGTGGAGATGGAGGAGGTGGAGATGTTGTTACGGTTTAGAGACGGTAGGGAGCGTTGTATAAAAGGGTGGAGGTGGAGGAGGTGGAGATGTTATTATGGTTTAGAGACAGTAGGGGGCGTTGTGTAAAAGGGTGGAGGATGGAGGAGGTGGAGATGTTGCTACGGTTTAGGTTTAGAGACAGTAGGTGGTGTTGTGTAAAGTGGTGGAGATGGAGGAGGTGGAGATGTTGTTACGGTTTAGAGAAAGTAGGGGGCGTTGTATAAAAGGGTGGAGGTGGAGGAGGTGGAGATGTTACGGTTTAGAGACAGTAGGGGGCGTTGTATAAAAGGGTGGAGGTGGAGGAGGTGGAGTTGTTGTTTATGGAACGTTTAGGAACGTTTGTATGAAGTTTATGAAGTTTGTATGAAGTTTGTATGAAGTTTATGAAGTGATGAGTTTGTATGAAGTTTGTATGAAGTTTATATGAAGTTTGTATGAAGTTTATATGAAGTTTGTATGAAGTTTGTATGAAGTTTGTATGAAGTTTGTATGAAGTTTGTATGAAGTTTGTATGAAGTTTGTATGAAGTTTGTATGAAGTTTGTATGAAGTTTATATGAAGTTTGTATGAAGTTTATATGAAGTTTGTATGAAGTTTGTATGAAGTTTTATATGAAGTTTGTATGAAGTTTATAAGAAGTTTGTATGAAGTTTGTATGAAGTTTATATGAAGTTTGTATGAAGTTTGTATGAAGTTTGTATGAAGTTTGTATGAAGTTTATATGAAGTTTATGAAGTTTGTATAAAGTTTGTATGAAGTTTGTATGAAGTTTATAGAAGTTTGTATGAAGTTTGTATGAAGTTTGTATGAAGTTTGTATGAAGTTTGTATGAAGTTTGTATGAAGTTTGTATGAAGTTTGTATGAAGTTTGTATGAAGTTTGTATGAAGTTTGTATGAAGTTTGTATGAAGTTTGTATGAAGTTTGTATGAAGTTTGTATGAAGTTTGTATGAAGTTTGTATGAAGTTTGTATGAAGTTTGTATGAAGTTTGTATGAAGTTTGTATGAAGTTTGTATGAAGTTTGTATGAAGTTTGTATGAAGTTTATAAGAAGTTTGTATGAAGTTTGTATGAAGTTTGTATGAAGTTTGTATAAAGTTTGTATGAAGTTTGTATGAAGTTTATAAGAAGTTTGTATAAAGTTTGTATGAAGTTTATAAGAAGTTTGTATGAAGTTTGTATGAAGTTTATATGAAGTTTGTATGAAGTTTGTATGAAGTTTGTATGAAGTTTGTATGAAGTTTGTATGAAGTTTGTATGAAGTTTGTATGAAGTTTGTATGAAGTTTGTATGAAGTTTGTATGAAGTTTATAAGAAGTTTATGAAGTTTGTATGAAGTTTGTATGAAGTTTGTATGAAGTTTGTATGAAGTTTGTATAAGGTTTATATGGACTTATGAAGGTCAGAACATTGGTTTGGATAAACATTTGATTTGTGTTTGTTGTGCAGGAGAAAAAGTCGGTCTGCATCGCGGACACACAGAGAAGACGTTGTAGGACGAGTTTATCATGGAGACAGTGTCATCCCTCGCTCTCCGTCCGACTCCAGCCGCTGGCGTTACCCCCACCCTCACACGGACGTGCAGATAGAAGACCACGAGCTCCAGCGGCGACGCGAGGAAGAGTATCGCTCTCGGTACCGCAGCGACCCGAACCTCGCGCGCTACCCTGTGAAACCGCAGCCCTACGAGGAGCAGATGCGAATCCACGCTCAGGTCTCCAGAGCGCGGCACGAGCGGCGCCACAGCGACGTTTCCTTGGCTTTCACCGAACTCGACGAAGCTCACAACGGCTACGACGGCCGGCGTCCCGTGTCCAAGCGCTCGTATTCCATGGACAGAAGCTCGCCGGCTCACAGGACGTTCAGTAAAACACACCATCTGGATCCCGGCACGATCGATGGCGTGTTGAGGACCGACTCGCTCAGCTCGGATCAGTCCGAGTCCATGAGGCCCGCCAGGAGCCGGAGAGCGGGCCGCTTCAGGGCGGCGGGGAGCTTCAGCAGTTCTGAAGAGGAGATCAACACCACGCCGGAGTACACCAGCTGTGAGGAACTGGAGTGCGAATCCTTCACTGAGAAAGGTAAACATGCGTTTTACAACATTTATTTCCTGTTTACTAAAAATCTACATTAAAAGGAATGAAACTGTTGATTCATCCGAGACTCCCTCGATAGATCAAATATCAAATTACAAACACATAAATCTCGATATGAAAGTCGTGTTTTCCTCTAAAAATAAAAGTTCTGCATTTTTCAGCACTGAAACATCAAAAACACAGTTGAGTTTTTTAAAACACACACACACACACACACACACACACACACACACACACACACACACACACACACGAGTTAAACGTCGCATTGCGTCACCGCCGAGCACAACAAACGTGTCCTTAAAAATCCACACTGAGACACAAAAAGTGATTTCAATCAGGTGTGTTTTCTGAAATCACAGTGTGAATGGAAATCAAATCAAATCTAAAACTCAATCAGAAAACAAATCCACACCTTCTGACCAATCAGGATCCAGAAGTCGGTGTGGATTTTAATAATACATGGTATAAAGTGAAGTCTTGCTCTTCAGACGTCCAGGTGTGTGTGGTGTGTTCAGTACGTATGACATCACTGCTGAATATTTCATGCTCTGTAATTAAAGCCCAGTGCCGCAGAGAGAAGTCTAAAAGCTGTGCAGATCGTTACAGCGTGCCATCATCTTCCACTAGTGCTGCTGGAAAGCACGTCCGAAACCCGACACCCATCCCGTCCCGGCGTCCTGACAGTAACCCACCTGACCGGCATTACGGCAGTGCGCGGGAGCGCGGCTCGGGTTCAGGATGCAGTGCGGGATTGGAACATTTGAAGTTCAGACGAGAGGAGAAAAGAAAAGTGTGGCGTGTAAATCCTGTAAATGTTCCGCTTTATCTTCATTCAAATTCCTTCTTCCGCCTGAATCCCAGTTTTCCATACGATCGTCTAAAATCCTTCATAAAACCCTCCAAAAGAAATAATAATACAAACATTTTACTGACTTTACTGCTTTTGATTGTGTTTGGGATCCGAACTCATAACCTTCTAAAAACCAGAAAAACTACCAGTTAACCTATTTATTTTCTGCAAACTCAAAAACATCACTTCTTGTGTGTGTGTGTGTGTGTGTTTGTGTTTGTGTGTGTGTGTGTGTGTGTTTTTGTGTGTGTTTTTGTGTGTGTGTGTGGGTTGTGTGTGTGTGTGTGTGTGTGTGTGTGTGTTTTGTTTGGTGTGTGTTTTTTTGTGTGTGTGTGTGTTTGTTGTGTTTGTGTGTGTATGTTTTGTGTGTGTGTTTGTGTGTGTGTGTGTGTGTGTGTGTGTGTGTGTGTGTGTGTGTGTGTGTGTGTGTTTGTGTGTGTGTGTGTGTGTGTGTGTGTGTGTGTTTGTGTGTGTGTGTGTGTGTGTTTTGTGTGTGTGTGTGTGTGTTGTGTTGTGTGTGTGGTGTGTGTGTTTGTGTGTGTTTGTGTGTGTGTGTGTGTGTGTGTGTGTGTGTGTGTGTGTTTGTGTGTGTGTGTGTGTTTGTGTGTGTGTGTGTGTGTGTGTGTGTGTTGTGTTTGTGTGTGTTTTGTGTGTTTGTGTTTTTTTTTGTGTGTTGTTTTGTGTGTGTGTTTGTGTGTGTGTGTGTGTGTGTTTGTGTGTGTTGTGTTTTGTGTGTGTGTTGTGTGTGTATTTTGTGTTTGTGTGAGTGTTTGTTTTTGTGTTTGTGTGTGTGTGTGTGTGTGTGTTTGTGTGTGTATTTGTGTGTGTGTGTGGTGTGTGTGTGTGTGATTTTTTGTTTGTTGTTTTTGGTTGTTGTTTAGTGTGTTTTGTTGTGTTTTGGGAGGTATCTATGTTGTGTGGGTTTGATGTGTGTGTGTTGTTGGTTGTGTTTTGTTGTGTTTTTGTTAATGGGCTTTTTCTTTTTTTTTTTTATTTTTATTTTTTTTTCTTTCTTTCTTTCTTTTTTCTGTTGATTTTTTTTTTTTTTTTGTATTTTGTGTGTTTTTTGAGTTTAGGTTTTTTTTTTTTGTGGTGTGTGTGTGTGTGTGTGTTTGTAATCTCCTGGGGTGAGGAGATTATCCAGAGCGGCTGCCACACAGTCACAGATTAACCAACCTCCCCTGCCTCAGTCACCTCACCTGCCTCAGAGTTACCTCCCCTGCTTCAGTCACCTGCCATACTTCACATTCATCTCCCCTGCCTCAGAGTTAACTTCCCTTGCCTCAGAGGCACGAGCGGCGCCACAGTGACGTTTCCTTGGCTTTCACTGAACTCGACGAAGCTCATGACGGCCGGCGTCCCGCGTCCAAGCGCTCGTATTCCATGGACAGAAGCTCGCCGGCTCACAGGACGTTCAGTAAAACACACCATCTGGATCCCAGCGAAGAGTTAACTTCCCTTGCCTCAGAGTCACCTCCCCTGCCTCAGAGTCACACGGACTGAAAAAAGAGTCAAATTAATAATAATAAATAAATAAATAAATAAATCAGCTTATTAACTTTTAATTTGTCTGTAATTCCATTTTTTAATTATTACATTTTACAGTCAATTTAATTGTATATTTGTTTTGGACAGGAGTATTTTTATATTCTTTGTTCATTTATTTATTTTTAGTTTGGATAGATTAATAATTAGTGTGTATGATTTTTCAGTAAAGTTATAGACCCTGTGTGTGTGTTTGTGTGTGTGTGTGTGTGTGTGTGTGTATGACAGGAACATTGTGTAAGACACGGTGTTTCAGCCTCTAAGAATAAAGTTTAATCCCATTATTGTAACGCATGAAGAAGGAGGAGTGGGGGCGGAGCTTCATAGAAAGCCAGAGAAACGCAAACCTTCAGTAGTGCCTCGTTCGTCTCTGCCTCGTTCCTCTTTGCCTTATTCCTCTCGGTCTTGTTCCTCTCTGCCTCATTACTCTCTGCCTCGTTCCTCTGGCTGTGTAATGATAAGCGTGGGAAGAGAAATGCGATGTGTATCGTGACACTGAAGTAAATCAGCTTTGTGGAAATTGCGTTGAGTTCTATAAGGAGACGGAGGGGAGAGAAGAGGAACGGCGGATTAGCGGCAGTAGATTTGGATTAAAAGTGTTGTTATTATTCACATGAGGAACAGAAGCGGCTCGTATCGGAGTGA
>JACRUU010000007.1:3966150-3993650 GCA_030449085.1 Kryptopterus vitreolus
AACAGTGTTAGACGGTAATGTTATTGTACATGTTATTGTGTCGTTAAGAGGTTTTCGTGTATCTGTATTTTACTGAAGTTTATCCATTTACAAAACACAGTCAAACCCGCAGTAACACAGAGTCAGGGTAGGGGGCGCTGTGTTTAGAAGGTGTTGTGATTAGTGGATACAGTAGAACATGGAGCAGAAGATTAGTAAAGGAATAAATGATGAAGAAAGTCGTAGCTGGAACTCAAAACATCATCCGCGCCTTTATTTACACCGTTTTACTGTAGAAGGTTTTGTGATCATTATAATAAATATCACTCAGTGTTTCATCTTTAATATCATTTTATTTAGAGATCACATTCCAGTCTTTTCACTCAAACTCACATCATTAAGTGATTATAAATGAGGACATGAACATTACAGTAATAAGAGTTCAGTACATTTGAAGACTTTTGTACTTTTACTCTTTTAAAGTTTAAAGACTGAAGTTTAATTGGACTGAATCTCTGCTGTGTGTTCTTTATTCACTTCTATTATCACTGCAATGACACTTTTACTGTTTAATCACAGTGAAGTGAGGGCGGTGATATATTCACTTACTGTCTGTAGGAATGACTTTCTATTAAGATTATTTTCCTGTATATTATTAAAATATATTATCTATTAAAATACTCCTGTAGGATTTACTGCAGGTCTGTGAAGAACTGTACATAACATACAACATAACTGTACACAACGTACTATAACTCGCTTTACAGTGTGTGTGTGTGTGTGTGTGTGTGTGTGTGTGTGTGTGTGTGTGTGTGTGTGTGCGTGCGTGCGTGTATACACACACACACACACACAAAGTGCTCTATAGGAATAAACTCCTGTATTCTAATAAAAAACTGAAGTTTGATTCTAACACCAGTCATCTGAACTGATGAATTATTATATATCATTATTATATATCATTTATTGCGATGCTGGTCTTTGACAGGGACGTACCCAGGATCTCCGACAGCACACACGCACAGCTGGAATCCAGTGAGTGTTGACTGGAATTGTTTATTTATGCTACAGGAAATGTTAAATATGGATGTAAATCTTCTCTCATCCTGCATTCACAGGTTCGAGCTCGTTCGAATCTCAGAAGATGGGGCCGTCGATATCCGTCACGTCTCCCATGAGTCCCGGCGTTCTCCGCGATGCTCCTCAGTATCTCTCCGGACAACTCTCAGTGAGTTTACATCTTTTTACACAGTGTCGTTTAACCGGAATATTCATGTTTATTTGAATGAATAAACATTATACAGCCAAAAGTGTGTGGACACATGATTTGAACATTTCTGTGTGACTCCTTTTAAAAATCCCATTCCATATTTATTCTCCATTGTTTTTTCTTCTGGGAAGATGTTCCACTTTGGGTGTCCCAATATTTTTGGCTATTTCCTGTATATATTCTCATTTCAAACTAATTATAAACAGATTATAACCGGTCAAAATGAAATATACTGTTTTGGTTTTGGATTTGTTCTTTTATCTTCATATTTAAATGATTAAGATGCTCATATGTTTTGGCACCCTGCATAGGAAACCGTTTGTATTTGTTAAATCTTGATGCTTGGCTGGATTTTATCATTTGTTTTGCAGCTGTTATTTCATTTTTTGTGTAAATTTAATGCTATAGATGTTCCACATGTGAGTGGCTGTGTTATTGTGGTGTTGTGCTTCATTACAGGCTTCTTTATTTTTTATTCTATATGAAGAAGATTTTTGTAGAAAATATACAGCAAAAAAATGTACATTCAAATTTGAAATACAGCACCAGGTCATACTGTAGACTTTTATAATATAGTAACAATATGCAAATCGTATTTATCATCTAAGAATAGTATTACAATAAAAAAATTCTACAATGCTGAATAATATGGTTTGATAAATTATATTATAAATAAAATATCTTGTTAATATTTAAACAGGCAGCAACATTGGCATAAAGACAGAGTTTTTCCGCACACTTATGGATTTGGACATCACACACTCATTTGGACAGTAATAATAAAGTGCAGAAAAAGAATTCAGATTGTTCACAAATCTTTCATCGGTTCACGTGGAAGTGTGACGTCGCTGTATCTCCTCTCAGCTGTGTGGAATTTGGTTTATAAACATTCGGTTTAGTTTTATGGCATTTTCTTTCTTTTTCTTTGTTAATTGTGCTTACCCAGAGTCCATGCCTTAATAGAAGAACAACGCCTTTTGTCCCTAGGGTTCAGGTAACGGCACCGGTCTGACTGACTGATACACACATTTTCCCCGCTGACTCCTTTCTCTTCCTCTTGATGATATTTGGAAAATGCATAGCAGGAAAATGAGAGCATTTCAAATCTCTGATCATTTTCTTTTGTTCCTTTTGTTCCTAATCATAGTTCATATTCATAGACATCACGTTTCCCCTTCACATTCCTAATATGATCATTTTTAACACAATATTAAACTCCATCTTGCTCAGGGTCTGGAAGAGCTGCATGATTTACTGACCTGCACTTAGGAGTTTAAAGAGACAAACAGTAGTTTTCTTATGACATACTAATTTTTGTTGTTGTTTTTTTTTACATTAGGAGTTTGAATTCTCTACTATCTATTTAACAAAGTCTCTTTAAATGGTTCGATGGATTCAGAATTCCCATGAGACACAAATCACTGCTTTCCTTTGCAACCCGAAACTGGATTTTTCATCTTTTTCTTTCCTTTCAAAACAATATGTGCAGGTCTGCGTAAACAATATTTTCAATACTGAATATTATTTATACAATTACATACTTCCAAAAAAAAAACATGATTGTTTCTTTGGCTTTCTAACTTATTCCTAAAGGCTATGATGGAGTACTTTGTTTTCTGGACTATAGCTACAATCCGTACAGTAAAACCATGCAGTCATATTTTCAGGACTTTATAAAATTAGACTTTTCAGGACTGTAAATTACTACCAGATTCTCAGTACTGAAAGTGTCAGTGCTGAAACTTTATTTGCAGGATGATAAGTTAGTAGACATTTCCCAAAGCTATAAGATCCTACTCATTTCCCAGACTATAAGTAGTTGTGTTGTTTGCTTGAATATTAATTTTGACTTAATTTTCAGGACTAGAAAAAACTTCAGTCGAAGGTTTACGTTAATAGAGAATTTTGGATGTGGTCAAAAAATGGCTATACATTCCTAAATGTTATAAATGTTTAAAGCTAATCATATACAGTGGCAAGAAAAAGTATGTGAACCTTTTGGAATTTCATGGTTTTCTGAATAAATTTGTCATAAAATGTTTTCTGATCTTCATCTAATTTATTGGTATTGACAAACACAATGTGTCTAAAAATAATAACACCAAAAAAATCCAATCTTTCTTGTCTTTATTGAACACAATCATTCAACATTCAAAATGGCAGTGGAAAAAGTAAGTGAAAGCTTGAGTTAATGACCTGAAAAACGCTAATTGGAGTGAATTCTGGAGTCTTGTTAAGAGAATAAGTTTGGAGGTGTGGACTACAGATACTCTGACTGATAAAAACCCCTCAAACCTTTGGAGTTTGCTCTGCACAAGAAGAACATGATGATGTGAGCCATGCCTCGCCAAAAAGAGCTTTCAGAGGACCTACCATCAAGAATTGTTGATTTACATGAAGCTGGCGAGGGTTACAAAGTTATTTCACTTTAGAAATTCACCAGTCTACAGTTCGCCAAACAATCTACAAATGGAGACAATTTGGGACTGTTGTTACTCTACCTAGAAGTGGGCGCCCCGTCAAAATGACACCAAGAGCACAACGAACACTCATCAATGAGGTAAAGAAACGACCCCGAATGACAGCCAAAGATTTGAAGGCATCATTGGAACTTGCTAACATATCTGTTGATGAGTCTACAATACGTAAAACACTGAACAAGCAGGGTATCCACGGCAGGACACCGCCAAGGAAGCCGCTGCTTACTAAAAAGAACATTGCTGCACGCCTTAAGTTTGTAAAAGAGCACATTGACACTCCACAGCGGTATTGGCAAAATGTTTTGTGGACTGATGAAACTAAGATTGAACTATTTGGAAAAAACACACAGCACTACATCTGGCGTAGAAAGGACACGGCATATCGTCATGATGTAAAGTATGATGGAGGAAGCGTCATGATTTGGGCCTGCTTGGCTGCATCAGGGCCTGGCCAGCTTGCAATCATTGTGGGGAAAATGAATTCCCAAGTATATCAGACAATTCTTCAGGATAATGTGAGAATGTCTGTACATCAGCTGAAAACTGTGTAGAAAGTGGGTGATGCAACAGGACAACGACCCAAAACACCGGAGCAAGTCCACAACAGAATGGCTTCAGAAAAACAAAATCCGCCTTTTGGAGTGTCCGAGTCAGAGCCCAGACCTCAACCCAATAGAGATGCTATGGATTGACTTGAAGAGGGCCGTACACATGAGACGTCCAAAGAATATGACAGAGCTAAAGCAGTTCTGCCAGGAAGAATGGGCTAAAATTCCTCCTCAGCGATGTGCAGGTCTGATCCACAGCTACAGGAAGCGCCTGGTTGAGGTTATTGCTGCCAGGGGGGGTCAACCAGTTATTCATTCTAAGGTTTCACTTACTTTTTCCACTGCCATTTTGAATGTTGAATGATTGTGTTCAATAAAGACAAGAAAGATTGGATTTTTTTTGTGTTATTATTTTTAGACACATTGTGTTTGTCAATACCAATGAATTAGATGAAGATCAGAAAACATTTTATGACAAATTTATTCAGAAAACCATGAAATGCCACTGTAATTGAATAAAATACACGTATAATTGAATTGACTAACAATACAGTAAAATGTAAAGGTACTCATGAGTAATAAATGATATGAATGAATAAAATTACTGATTTAGTGTTAAACACATGCAAAAAATTATATATATATATATAATAATCATATATCTATATATATATATATATCTATATATATATCTATATTATAGTATATCATATTTCTAAGGAAAAGTCTTGTGAATGACTGAAACACTGACGCCGGAGGTCGACTGTATAATATTTTCAGGCTCATAAGATAAAACATTCATTTCAGGACTAAAATCCACTACCATACTGCAATCTCAATACTATACATACAACTGCATTTATATCATCATCTAGATTATTTATTAAATTATATCATTTATAGTACAGACATTCAGAGGAAACGTCACACACACACACACACACTTCAGCAATAAACACTGAAATATTTATCACTGGCTGAAGAACAGCTTATAGTCCAGAAAATAATGTAGACACATTTTCCTGAAAGCGCATTCAAATTTAACAGAAGAGAAAACTCCATTTTCCATGTTGCAATGAGAAGATTGCAGTAAAGTCCTGTTTTTCAACATGAACTTGCATTTTCCAATGAAGACTTGGCTGTAGCTTCAGAGCCCAAAAATATAATGAACAAATTGTACCAACATAAGTGACACATTTGAATCACATTTAAAATCACTATTTACAGACAAATTTAAACAGATCAAAAGCCTGATTCTCTGATTGAGAAGGTGAATTGTATAAAGTGATATTTTTGATTTAACTGCTCACATGAGAGAACATTTTAATTGAACAGAAATCCCGTGGTATAATTTGTTTGCACTGAATTTCCTTCCCCTTGACTCATTTTTGATGTTTGAAGAAGTCTGGATTGCTGTAGTTTGTACAGAATGCATTCTCTCGCTTTGCATGCATCAGTTCTGGACTATTTTTAGAGCTTTGTTCATTTAAAGGATTCCTGTAAAGAGTATAATATAGAGTCATGCTCCTTTTAGATTTAGAGATTTGCTATAAAGGATGGGCAAAATTCTGCCAAATCTCCAGGTTTGTGTGATAGTTTCGCCTCTCAGATGCTCGCTTGTTGAACATTAGAGCGAGTGACCTTCAGGTTTTTGCCCCTTCTTTAAAATCCTGCATTCCTTTCGGTAGATAGAAGAGTTTACTCATAGTGTTTGCATGAGTAAATGAAGCATGAGTGGATTCTAAAGACTTTCAAAGGTCGTTCAAACTGTTGGCTCCTTCCCCAAAAAAGGAACTATCATGCCACATATTCAAGCATTTTGTGATTAAAAAAAAAAAAAATATATATAGATATATATTAATCTATAATATTTATACATTTAATATATATATATTTAATATATACATATATATCTATATATCTATATATATATATAATATATATATATATATTTTTTAGACGTTTTCTTTTATTTTGAGCTTTTCCTTTTGCCTGTCTATTTTTTTTATACCCTTAAGTTGGTCTGCCAGGCTTTGAAAGTGTCTCTAGATTGAGTTAACTTACACACATGGACAAAATTGTTGGTACCCCTCAATTTTTTCCAGAAAATCAAGTATTTCTCACAGAAATCTATGCCATTAACCATTGCCAAGCCCATTTTTGGAGTTTTGTGTGATATGTCAAATTTGCTTTTTTCCCTCCCTTTTTTTGTTCCAATACACACAAAGGGAAAACGTTTGTGTAGCAAAACATGAGTTAATGCAGTACTTTTCTGTGAGGAATACTTATAATAAATAATTGAGGGGTACCAACAATTTTGTTCACATGTGTATCTCACTTGTGTTTCCCTTTACTGTTTGTTTAGAGGTATTTTCAGCAATATTTGCTGAAAATGGATATTTTTATACTTAAAATCCATGTATGTTCAGAGCTCCACTCTTCTGGGAAGATATTTGACCAGAATTTGTAGAGATTTGTGTGAGTTTTATACGAGGATGGAAGTTCAGGTAAAGGTAAGGTAAGGAGGCCTGAGGTGCAGTCAGCATGGAAAGCACTGAATCATGCCCAAATAGGGTTGATGTCACTTCAACACATGGACAGCAGATCTTCATGAAGAAAGTCATGGTAAATTAGCTCCATGGTGTGGTTATGGTCTGGAAGTTCCTATAGAAAGCCACAGTGTGCATGTGGTACCTTCTCTGTTAGGAGAGATTCCAAGTCCTAACTGCAGCCAGCGACGATATCTGACCTCTGCTCTCTTTAAAGGTTAAGCTGTGGTATGACAAAGTGGGCCACCAACTCATCGTCACTATTCTTGGCGCCAAAGACCTGCCTGCTCGAGAGGATGGGCGTCCCAGGAACCCCTATGTCAAAATTTACTTTCTTCCTGACAGAAGGTGCGAAATTTCTAAGTTCTTTCCAATGATAACATTTATATGTCTAGACAAAAGACCAGGTTGTGTAGCACCGCTGTACGCGCTGATTATCAACGTTCTGCTTGTTTGCCTTCCTGTTCAGTGATAAAAGCAAGAGAAGAACAAAAACTGTGAAGAAGTCACTGGAACCTAAGTGGAACCAGACGTTCATGTACTCGCCCGTGCACAGGCGTGAGTTCAGGGAGAGAATGCTGGAGATCATGCTATGGGACCAGGCACGAGTTCGGGAGGAGGAGAGCGAGTTCCTTGGAGAGGTCAGTAGAGCAAAAGAGTTCAGTTTGAGGGAGAGATGTGAGGGCAGAGTTAGAATGAGTATAGGGTATTATTATTATTATTATTATTATTATTTTAGACTGGGAGGGTATAAGTGTAAAAGTCTGAGGGATGCAAATAAAGAGTTTGGGAGATTTTATTAGTGGAATATTTGGGAAAATGTTACACAAATAATAATACAGTTTGATGGTACAGTGTGAGTGTACAGTGTGATGGTGGGGTATGATGGTACAGTATGCGTGTACAGTGTGATGGTGGGGTATGATGGTACAGTATGAGTGTACAGTGTGATGGTGGAGTATGATGGTACAGTATGAGTGTACAGTGTGATGGTGGGGTATGATGGTACAGTATGAGTGTACAGTGTGATGGTGGGGTATGATGGTACAGTATGAGGGTACAGTGTGATGGTGGGGTATGATGGTACAGTATGAGTGTACAGTGTGATGGTGGGGTATGATGGTACAGTGTGAGTGTACAGTGTGATGGTGGGGTATGATGGTACAGTGTGAGATGATGGTACAGTATGAGTGTACAGTGTGATGGTGGGGTATGATGGTACAGTGTGAGTGTACAGTGTGATGTGTGATGGTGGGGTATGATGATGGTATGATGGTACAGTGTGATGGTGGGGTATGAGGTACAGTGTGATGGTGGGGTATGATGGTACAGTGTGAGTGTACAGTGTGATGGTGGGGTATGATGGTACAGTATGAGTGTACAGTGTGATGGTGGGGTATGATGGTACAGTATGAGTGTACAGTGTGATGGTGGGGTATGATGGTACAGTATGAGGGTACAGTGTGATGGTTGGGTATGATGGTACAGTATGAGGGTACAATGTGATGGTGGGGTATGATGGTACAGTGTGAGGGTGGTGGTGGTGGGGTATGATGGTACAGTATGAGTGGTACAGTGTGATGGTGGGGTATGATGGTACAGTATGAGGTGTACAGTGTGATGGTGGGGTATGATGGTACAGTATGAGTGTATGTGTATGATGGTACAGTGTGATGGTGGGGTATTATGGTACAGTGTGAGTGTACAGTGTGATGGTGGGGTATGATGGTACAGTGTGATGGTGGGGTATGATGGTACAGTATGAGGGTACAGTGTGATGGTGGGGTATGATGGTACAGTGTGAGGGTACGGTGTGATGGGGTATGGTGGGGTATGATGGTACAGTGTGATGGTGCGGTAGGGTACAATGGTACAATGTGATGGTGGGGTATGATGGTACAGTATGAATGTACAGTGTGATGGTGGGGTATGATGGTACAGTATGAGGGTACAGTGTGATGGTGGGGTATGATGGTACAGTATGAGTGGTACAGTGTGATGGTGGTACAGTATGATGGTACAGTGTGATGGTGGGGTATGATGGTACAGTATGAGGGTACAGTGTGATGGTGGGGTATGATGGTACCGTGTGATGGTGGGGTATGATGGTACAGTGTGATGGTGGGGTATTATGGTACAGTGTGAGTGTACAGTGTAATGGTATGGTGGGGTATGATGGTACAGTATGTGAGGGTACAGTGTGATGGTGGGGTATGATGGTACAGGGTGTGATGGTGGGGTATGATGGTACAGTGTGAGTGTACAGTGTGATGGTGGGGTATGATGGTACAGTATGAGTGTACAGTGTGATGGTGGGGTATGATGGTACAGTATGATTACAGTACAGTGGTGGTGGGGTATGATGTACAGTATGAGGGTACAGATGGTGGGGTATGATGGTACAGTATGAGGGTACAGTGTGATGGTGGGGTATGATGGTACAGTATGAGTGTACAGTGTGATGGTGGGGTATGATGGTACAGTGTGATGGTGGGGTATGATGGTACAGTGTGAGTGTACAGTGTGATGGTGGGGTATGATGGTACAGTGTGAGGGTAAGTGATGGTGGGGTATGATGGTACATTATGAGGGTACGGTGTGATGGTTGGGTATGATGGTACAGTATGAGGGTACAGTATGATGGTGGGGTATGATGGTACAGTGTGATGGTGGGGTATGATGGTACAGTGTGATGGTGGGGTATGATGGTACAGTGTGAGGGTGGTGTGATGGTGGGGTATGATGGTACAGTGTGATGGTGGGGTATGATGGTACAGTATGTGTACAGTGTGATGGTGGGGTATGATGGTACATTATGAGGGTACGGTGTGATGGTTGGGTATGATGGTACAGTGTGAGTGTACAGTGTGATGGTGGGGTATGATGGTACAGTGATGGTACAGTGGTACAGTGTGATGGTGGGGTATGATGGTACAGTGTGAGTGGTACAGTGTGATGGTGGGGTATGATGGTACAGTGTGAGTGTACAGTGTGATGGTGGGGTATGATGGTACAGTGTGAGTGTACAGTGTGTTGGTGGGGTATGATGGTACAGTATGAGTGTACGTGTACAGTGTGATGGTGGGGTATGATGGTACAGTGTGATGGTGTATGATGGTACAGTGTGATGGTGGGGTATGATGGTACAGTATGAGTGTACAGTGTGATGGTGGGGTATGATGGTACAGTATGAGTGTACAGTGTGATGGTGGGGTATGATGGTACAGTGTGAGTGTACAGTGTGATGGTGGGGTATGATGGTACAGTATGTGAGGGTATGATGGTACAGTATGTGTACAGTGTGTGATGGTGGGGTATGATGGTACAGTATGTGACAGGTGTGGTGGGGTACAGTGGTACAGTGTGGTGTACAGTGTGATGGTGGGGTATGATGGTACAGTATGTGAGGGTACAGTGTGTGATGGTGGGGTATGATGGTACAGTGTGAGGGTATGGTACGGTGTGATGGTGGGGTATGATGGTACAGTGTGAGGGTACAGTGTGATGGTGGGGTATGATGGTACAGTATGATTGAGGGTACAGTGTGATGGTGGGGTATGATGTACAGTATGAGGGTACAGTGTGATGGTGGGGTATGATGGTACAGTGTGATGGTGATGGGGTATGACGTGGTGGTCAGTGATGGTATGGTACAGTATGATGGTACAGTGTGAGGGTACAGTGTGATGGTGGGGTATGATGGTACAGTATGAGTGTACAGTGTGATGGTGGGGTATGATGTACAGTATGAGGGTACAGTGTGATGGTTGGGTATGATGGTATGTGAAATAAACAGTATGCAGACTATATGTGGGTACAGGAAGTGGATAGTGTATGAGAATCTTTTATAACGTTATTATATAAACAAGTATTGATGGTACGGTATGGGTCCATTTTGATTTATGGTCTAAATGGTTTTGTGTGTGTAGATATTAATTGAGCTGGAGACGGCACTGTTAGACGATCAGCCTCACTGGTATAAACTCCAAACTCATGATGTTTCCTCCATGCCACTGCCCAACCCTTCACCGTACATGCAGAGGCGCTTCATGCAGGGAGAAAGTCCAACACGGAGACTTCAGAGTATGCGCACGCACACACACACACACACACACACACACACACACACACACACACACTAATAGACTCCACTGATATACAGTATCCTGATGTGACTTGTGAATGTCATTCTCGTTCACTCCAGTGCTGTTGGTTTATTTTCTAATGCATATGTTTGTGTTTTATTTCTTTTTAAATCGTTCTTTATCACCAAACTGACTCAATTGCAGATAAAGGCTCGTATTATCATGGCCCAGGTAACGCAACACTGTTCATGAGTTCAGCTCGCATGTGGTTTTCCCTTGACCATTCTCTCTCTCTCTCTCTCTCTCTCTCTCTCTCTCCTACATCATCTCGTCCCGTAGCTCGCTTTGGTTGACCACAGCTTGCAGTGTGTGTGTGTGTGTGTGTGTGTGTGTGTGTGTTAATACTAACACTGGCTTCTTTAAATATTACTGCAGTTCCCTCATGCAGCTTTTAATATCACTTGCTTCAATAGTGTGTGTGTGTGTGTGTGTGTGTGTGTATGTATTGTATCGAATCCTCCCCAGGCTTATGCACTCTCCATGATGGCCCTGTGAATGAGATTTTCAGTGTACGAGTGATTTTTAAGGTCTGCTTTTAAACATGTATCGGAACTTTGTTGATTTGATGGAATTCAGACTGACGTCAAATCACAAACGTGCCATTTCTAAAACAATAAAATAATCAGGGCCTGCGTGGCCACTAGGGGGCGCAGTTCACCTCGCCTTGCTGGAGATGCATTTATATTTATGGCATTTGGCAGATAAATTAATTTACTGCTTTCATACAGCTGAGAATCTTTAGAGTTTTTAAACTCTTGATCGTTTTGCCACTTCAATTCAGAGTTTCATGCGTCTTTATAACTTTTAGAATTAGTATGTTTTGATAGCTGACATTTGTAAAGAAATTAAAACTGTCCCCGTAGAAATGTTGGTAATTGTGATGGAGACTTCAATCGTGTACAGCAAGAAGCACTTCAACTTTTCCATATTGAAAGAAAACTGTATTTATTATGTAATTTATTGGTGTTAATATTTGTATATATTGTATTTTGCAGAACTTCTTTTCTTATTCTTACAACTGATGCACTTAAGGCTTAAGGACCCAATGGCAGTGATTACATTTCATTAAGGGCCCAATGGCAGTGATTACATTTCATTAAGGGCCCATTGGCAGTGATTACATTTCATTAAGGGCCCATTGGCAGTGATTACATTTCATTAAGGGCCCAATGGCAGTGGCAGTGATTACATTTCATTAAGGACCCAATGGCAGTGATTACATTTCATTAAGGGCCCAATGGCAGTGATTACATTTCATTAAGGGCCCATTGGCAGTGATTACATTTCATTAAGGGCCCAATGGCAGTGATTACATTTCATTAAGGGCCCAATGGCAGTGATTACATTTCATTAAGGGCCCAATGGCAGTGATTACATTTCATTAAGGGCCCATTGGCAGTGATTACATTTCATTAAGGACCCAATGGCAGTGATTACATTTCATTAAGGGCCCATTGGCAGTGATTACATTTCATTAAGGGCCCAATTGGCAGTGATTACATTTCATTAAGGGCCCAATGGCAGTGATTACATTTCATTAAGGGCCCAATGGCAGTGATTACATTTCATTAAGGGCCCAATGGCAGTGATTACATTTCATTAAGGACCCAATGCAGTGATTACATTTCATTGGCAGTGATTACATTTCATTAAGGACCCAATGCCCATTGGCAGTGATTACATTTCATTAAGGACCCAATGGCAGTGATTACATTTCATTAAGGGCCCATTGGCAGTGATTACATTTCATTAAGGACCCAATGGCAGTGATTACATTTCATTAAGGGCCCAATGGCAGTTTACATTTCATTAGAGTGATTACATTTCATTAAGTGTTGTAATTTGAACCCATGACCTTAAGATCAGATGTCCAACATTTTATCCATTGAGATAACCACCATCCATATTAGCCCACAACAACCCGACCCCTAACTCCAAACCCCACCCTAAACCCACAACCTCAAACACCATCCCTAACCACTCAACCCCACCCAAACCCCACCCTAAACCCCAGCCCCAACCCCAACCCTAACAACCCAAAACCCCAACCAACCCCACCCCTAACCCCCAACCTAACCCCACCCCACCCCTAAAACCCCAAAAACCCCAAACCCCAAAACCCCAACCCCAAAACCCCAAACCCAAACCCAAACCCTAACCCTAAACCCCATAACCCCAAACCCCTAACCCCAAACCCCAACCCCTAACCCCCCAACCCAAACCCCAAAAACCCAAAAACCCACCCCCCCACTAAACCCCCAGCCCCAAAACCCCGCCCCTAACCACTCAAACCCCACCCAAAACCCCACCCTAAACCCCCACCAAAACCCCTAACCACTCAACCCCACCCAAAACCCCACCCAAAACCAACCCACCAAAAACCCCACCCTAAACCCCCCAAACCCCAATTGTTTAGTGATTTATTTTAAAACCAAACCCAAAAGATAAAACCTGAACATATTTTTCAGATTGCATAATTTCTTCTTTAAATAATAAAGATATTATCATTTACATTTGTGTTATTTATTTACATTTTAAATATACATATTTATAATGACTTCAATAGTTATTAATATTTATTCATAACAAAATGAAATAAGAAAAACCTCAATAAGTGTTTTACCTCTCTCTCTCCCTCTCTCACTCTCTCTCTCACTCTCTCTCTCTCTCTCTTCCTTCTCTCTCTCTCCTCTCTCTCTCTCTCTCTCTCTCTATCATCTCTACCTCTCTAATCTTTCTCTCTGTCTCTCTCCCCTCTCTCTCTCTCTCTCTCTCTCTCCTCTCTCTCTCTCTCTCCCTCTCTCTCTCTCTCCTCTCTCTCTCTGTCTCTCTCTCTGTTATTTTCTCTCTATCTCTTTCTCTCTCTCACTCTCTCTCTCCCTCTCTCTCTCTCCCTCTCTCCTTCTCTCTCTCTCCTCTCTCCCTCTCTTCTCTCTCTCTCTCCCTCTCTCTCCCTCTGAGATCTCACTAATCTATCTCTCTCTGCTGTAATCCCTCTCTCCCCTCTCTCTCTCTCTCTCTCTCTCCTCTAGAGATCTCTCTCTCTCTCTCCCTCTCCCTCTCTCCTCTCCCTCTCTCTCTCTCCTCTCCCTCTCTCCTCTCTCTATCTCTCTCTCTCCTCCCATCATCTCTCTCCCTCCCTCTCTCTCTCTCCCTCTCTCTCTCCTCTCTCCTCTCCCTCTATCTCTCTCTCCTCTCTCTCTCTCCTCCTCTCCCCTCTCTCTCTCTCTCTCTCTCTCTCTCTCTCTCCTCTCTCTCTCTCCTCTCCTCCCTCCCTCTCTCTCCCTCTCTCTCTCAAACTCTCTCTACCTCTCTCTCTCTCTCTCTCTCTCCCTCTCTCTCTCTCTCCCTCTATCTCTCCCTCCCTCTCTCTCTCCTCCCTCCCTCTCCCATCTCGCTCCCTCCCTCTCTCTCTCTCCCTCTCCCTCTCTCTCTCCCTCCCTCCTCTCCCTCTCTCCCTCCATCTCTCCCTCTCTCTCTCTCTCTCTCTCTCAGGATCGCAGCGAATCAGTGACAGTGAATTTTCTGACTATGATTGTGAGGACGGAGTCGGTGTAATATCAGGTGTACACTCTTTCTCTATCTGACCTTCCTTTCTATCACTTTATCCGACACGTCCTTCTTAATGTCATGAAGAGTAATTCATTATTTATTAATAATAATTGTGATTTTAACGTTAATTAGAATTTTCTCACTTCCTGGTTTACACATACTTAATGAGTCAGCAAAGGGGCGGAGCTTCAATTAATCCACATTCAATTAATCAGCGTCTGATTTAAATACGCCCCGTTAATATCCACACATTCTTCAGGTTATTATGGGTTATTTATATATTTAGGAAGCATTCAATTATATCTCTGTAGATTACCGCCACAATGGCAGAGAGTTCCAGAGCTCCACCCTGTCCGTTCCTGAGCAGGTCATGTCGTCCAATCACCGTTCTCGATCGGATGTGATGCGAAATCGCTCTCGTTCTCCCAGCGTTCCTCCTCCTCACAGGTATAGATCTCTTCCTCACACGCTCCACATGCAGTGTGTAGCCGTCAGAATCACGTCATGGCCCTGTCTCTCGTCTCAGCCGGAGTTTAGACCATGGTGTGAGAGGACCGGCGCATTACGGACCTCGCCATCGACTCTCAGAAGATCGATATTCTCCCGATAGGTACGTATTCATTTAGATATCATTCGTATCATTGGAACACTGTTCATTAAACAGAACTGCAGGAGGTCCACAAAATAACGACAAAATCTATTAGAGGAGGCGGAGCTTAAATAACATGTTTCTGCAGTGGTGTTCTCGTGTGTAATTTACAAAATAAACGAATCACATTTTAGGGGGACTTTTATAAGTCATGTAGAACACTGTGGAGCGCTGTGGAACGCTGTAGAACACTGTGGAACGCTGTAGAACACTGTGAAGCGCTGTAGAGCACTGTGGAATGCTGTAGAACACTGTGGAACGCTGTAGAACACTGTGGAACGCTGAAGAACACTATGAGGCGCTGTAGAACACTGTGAAACGCTGTAGAACACTGTGGAGTGCTGTAGAACAATGTGAGGCGCTGTAGAACACTGTGGAACGCAGTAGAACACTGTGGAGTGCTGTAGAACAATGTGAGGCTCTGTAGAACACTGTGGAACGCTGTAGAACACTGTGAAACGCAGTAGAACACTGTGGAGCGCTGTAGAACAATGTGAGGCGCTGTAGAACACTGTGGAATGCTGTAGAACACTGTGAGGCGCTGTATAACATTGTGGAACGCTGTAGAACACTGTGGAATGCTGTAGAACACTGTGAGGCGCTGTATAACATTGTGGAATGCTGTAGAACACTGTGGAATGCTGTAGAACACTGTGGAACGCTGTAGAACACTGTGGAACGCTGTAGAACACTGTGGAATGCTGTAGAACACTGTGAGGCGCTGTAGAACACTGTGAGGCGCTGTATAACACTGTGAGGCGCTGTATAACATTGTGGAACGCTGTAGAACACTGTGGAACGCTGTAGAACACTGTGGAACGCTGTAAACACTGAGCGCTGTACACTATGAGGCGCTGTAGGCGCTGTACACTGTGAAACGCTGTAGAACACTGTGGAACGCTGTAGAACACTGTGAGGCGCTGTATAACATTGTGGAACGCTGTAGAACACTGTGGAACGCTGTAGAACACTGTGAACTGTATAGGCGCTGTACATTGTGGAACAGAACTGTGGAACGCTGTAGAACACTGTGGAACGCTTACTGTTTACTGGTGAACTCTATAATGTGTCAGTTTGGTGAGACATCTTAATGAGATGCGTAAACGAGTTTAGAGACCACACGGGGTGAGAAATATTCATGTGTTTATAAACCATTTCTGAAGAGTTTCATCTACTGAAGTCAGGTGACGTCTCACTTTCATCTCTTCCTCCTGTGTTTGCTTCATTCATTAATCCTGTCTGGTTCTCTCTTTCTCTCTCTCACTTTCACTCACTCTCTCACTCTCACTCACACACACTCTCTCACTCACTCTCTCTCACTCTCTCACTCACTCTCTCTCACTCTCTCTCTCACTCACTCTCTCTCACTCTCTCTCTCACTCACTCTCTCTCACACACACTCTCACTCACTCTCACTCACTCTCTCACTCCCTCACTCACTCTCTCTCACACTCTCACTCTCTCTCTCTCACTCTCTCACACACACTCTCACTCTCTCACACACACACACTCACTCTCTCTCACTCTCTCACTCTCTCACTCTCACTCACTCTCATTCTCTCACTCTCTCACTCTCACGTTCACTCACTCTATCTCACTTTCACTCTCTCTCTCTCACTCTCACTTTCACTCACTTTCTCTCACTCTCTCTCACTATCACTCTCTCACATACACTCTCACTCTCTCTCACTATCACTCACTCTCACTCTCACTTTCACTCTCTCATTCTCTCACTCTCACTCACTCACTTTCACCCACTCTCTCTCACTTTCACTCTCTCTCTCACTCTCACTCTCTCTCACACTCTCTCTCTAACCTCTCACTCTCACTCTCTCGTTCTCACTCACTATCTCACTCTCTCTCACTCTCTTTCACTCTGTATCTCACTCTCTCTCTCACTCTCTCTCACTCACTCTCTTTCACTCTGTATCTCACTCTCTCTCAATCTCACTCACTCTCTTTCACTCTCTCTCTCACTCTCTCACTCTCTCTGAGTTTTTAATGTTTTTTTTTTCTTCATTCTGGTCATTTTTCTCTGCGACTGTAGAAACTCAGTCACTCACCCTCATCGAGTCCGAACCAGATATCACACCATCGATACGCCTTTCCAGGACCAAAGGTACAGCTGACAGTTATACTGACAGGATGGAAAGCAATATTACCTATTCCCTTCCTCCCTCCCTCTCTGCCTCACTGCCTTGCTCCCTTCCTCCATCCCTCTCTTCCTCACTGCCTCGCTTCCTTCCTCCACCCCTCACTTCCTCGCTCCATTCCTCCTTCCGTCGCTGCCTCACTGCCTTGCTCCCTTCCTCCACCCCTCACTGCCTCACTTCCTTCCTCCATCCCTCACTTCCTCGCTCCATTCCTCCTTCCGTCGCTGCCTCACTGCCCCGCTCCCTTCCTCCATCCCTCGCTGTCTCACCCCCTTCCTCCCTCCCTCTTTTCCTTAACAGGAGTTTGGATGAGAATTTACGTGTTATTTACGTATTTAAGATGAACAAAATTCTGCAATAGGTTTGTGTGTAAGCTGTAAAAAATAAAATCCCAGGCAGTGGAGATTCCTGCTACTGATTCCTGCTACTGATTCCTGCTACTGATTCCTGCTACTGATTCCTGTACTGATCTACTGATTCCTGCTACTGATTCCTGCTACTGATTCCTGTTACTGATTCCTGTTTCTGATTCCTGCTACTGATTCTTGTTACTGATTCCTGCTACTGATTCCTGTTTCTGATTCCTGTTTCTGATTCCTGCTACTGATTCTTGTTACTGATTCCTGCTACTGATTCCTGCTACTGATTCCTGTTTCTGATTCCTGCTACTGATTCCTGTTCCTACTACTGATTCCTGCTACTGATTCCTTTTACTAATTCCTGCTACTGATTCCTGCTACTGACTAATTCCTGCTACTGATTCCTGCTACTGATTCCTGCTACTGATTCTTGTTACTGATTCCTGCTACTGATTCCTGTTTCTGATTCTCACTACTGATTCCTGTTTCTGATTCCCACTATTGATTCCTGTTACTGATTCCTGTTACTGATTCCTGCTACTGATTCCTGCTACTGATTCCTTTTACTAATTCCTGCTACTGATTCCTGCTACTGATTCCTGCTACTGATTCCTGTTTCTGATTCCTGTTACTGATTCCTGTTTCTGATTCCTGCTACTACATGGACATTGGAGTCTTTTTATGGTCTTTGAAAGACTGTTGTTTCTATACAACAAATAAATCTATAAATGTCCAAACGTTCCACTTTATTTTCACTAAAAATCCTCCTTCAGCATAAATTTCAGTTTTCCAGACTTTCAGCATCCGAACACTTTGTCTCTCCAAACATTCATCTGATATATGTTCTATAATTAATGTCTCGCTGACGCCTCGCTAAATAACGCTTACGGAGCTCAGACGTATTTGTGGCTTCGTCTCATCGTCTTGTCGTACGGTAAAGTCGATTCCAATGATCTGCTTTCGGTCCTGACGGAATTGCACGGTGTTGGGGAATGGAATGTGAGCCATGTTGGTTCACTTTCAGGAACCTTCTCTGATCCACAACGACCCCAAAACCATTAAACTTCCACCTGCATGTATGAGAGTGAGGGTGAGGGAGTCTGATCTTCTCTCCTGTTCTCCATTGCACACGTTCTTCTGCTAGACACACAAACATCTCGCATTTGGACTCCACAGAAATCTTTTCCACTCGTTCACTCATTATTGTGTGTTTTTTTTTGCAGAAAAACTGAAGCAACATGAGCGTGTTTCAAACACCATAATGGACTCAATGTTTCTACACTTTTCATATTTTTTTTTACAAATAAATAAGTAATAATAGAGATAAATTAGTTAAACAAATACAAAAATAACAAGTAAATAAATAACTGCTTAAATGATTGAAATAAATAAATAAAATATATAAATATATATAAATATAAGTAAACAAAGAAAAAGTCACCATAGCAATCATCACATTTTTTTTTTATTATTGGTTCAGATACATTTTGTTTGCTTCTAATATTATTACTATTATTATTATTTAAATTGCAGTTTTTATCAGGTCCTTCTACAAACTTACTAGTTTAAAACGGATGTGAGAAACCATTCAAACCAAATGAGAAAGTGGTTTAGATTAGATTGGTGTATATTAGAGGATTTAGATTAGATTGGTGTAGATTAGAGGAGTTAGATTGTTAGAGTGGTGTAGATTAGATTGGTGTAGATATAGATAGAGGATTTATATTAGATTGTAGTGTAGATTAGAGGTGTATATTAGAGGATTAGATTAGATTGGTGTAGATTAGAGGAGTTAGATTGTATAGTGGTGTATTTAGATTGGTATAGATTAGATTGTGTAGATTAGAGGGTGTATATTAGAGGATTATATTAGATTGGTGTAGATTAGAGGAGTTACATTGTTAGATAGTGGTGTAGATTAGATTGGTGTAGATTAGAGGATTGTTACATTGTTGTTAGAGTGGTGTAGATTAGATTGGTGTTGATTATATTAGATTGGTGTAGATTAGAGGAGTTAGATTGTTAGTGTTGTTAGTGTAGATTAGATTTGTGTAGATTAGATTAGCGGTGTAGATTAGATTGTTGTAGATTAGATTGGTGTAGATTAGAGGAGTTAGATTGATATAGTGGTGTATATTAGATTGGTATAGATTAGATTGGTGTAGATTAGAGGAGTTAGATTGTTAGAGTGGTGTAGATTTGATTGGTGTAGATTAGAGGAGTTAGATTGATTAGTGGTGTATGATTAGATTGGTATAGTAGATTAGATTGGTGTAGATTAGAGGAGTTAGATTGTGTAGATTAGTGGTGTAGATTAGATTGGTGTAGATTAGATTGGTGTAGATTAGAGGAGTTAGATTGATATAGTGGTGTAGATTAGATTGGTGTATATTAGAGGAGTTAGATTGTTAGAGTGTTGTAGATTAGATTGGTGTAGATTAGATTGGTGTATATTAGAGGAGTTAGATTGTTAGAGTGTTGTAGATTAGATTGGTGTAGATTAGGTTGGTGTAGATTAGAGGAGTTAGATTGATATAGTGGTGTAGATTAGATTGGTGTATATTAGAGGAGCTAGATTGTTAGAGTGTTGTAGATTAGATTGGTGTAGATTAGATTGGTGTAGATTAGAGGAGTTAGATTGATATAGATTAGGTGTAGATTAGATTGGTGTATATTAGAGGAGTTAGATTGTTAGAGTGTTGTAGATTAGATTGGTGTAGATTAGATTGGTGTATATTAGAGGAGTTAGATAGTTAGAGTGTTGTAGATTAGATTGGTGTAGATTAGGTTGGTGTAGATTAGAGGAGTTAGATTGATATAGTGGTGTAGATTAGATTGGTGTATATTAGAGGAGCTAGATTGTTAGAGTGTTGTAGATTAGATTGGTGTAGATTAGATTGGTGTATATTAGAGGAGTTAGATAGTTAGAGTGTTGTAGATTAGATTGGTGTAGATTAGATTGGTGTAGATTAGAGGAGTTATATTAGAGGAGTTAGATTGTTAGAGTGTTGTATATTAGATTGGTGTAGATTAGGTTGGTGGTGATTAGAGTGGTGTAGAATAGATTGTTGTAGATTAGATTGGTGTAGATTAGAGGAGTTAGATTGATATAGTGGTGTATATTAGATTGGTATAGATTTGATTGGTGTAGATTAGAGGAGTTAGATTGATATAGTGGTGTATATTTGATTGGTGTAGATTAGAGGAGTTAGATTGTTAGAGTGTAGTAGATTAGATTGGTGTAGATTAGATTAGTTAGATTGTAGATTGGTGTAGATTAGATTGGTGTATAGATTAGAGTGTTGTATTGGTGTAGATTAGGTTGGTGTGTCCGAGATTAGAGGAGTTAGATTGTTAGATTGGTGTAGATTAGATTGGTATAGATTAGATTGGTGTAGATTAGATTGGTGTAGATTAGATTGGTGTAGATTAGAAGATGGGTGTATCTTCGATTTGTTTACATTAGGAGATTGGTGTAGATTGGATTAGAAAACTGCATTAGATGATTCCTCTAGTGCCACCTCCAGTATTGGTGCGTAGATTTCTGAGGCCTTGTGTAGGCCTTGTGTAGGCCTTGTGTAGGCCTTGTGTAGTTCTTATGTATTATAAGACCATAAGTTTATGGTGTCTTTAGGCTGCTCCTGTGCTGGTGATCTGGTTCTGGTGTCCTTGTGGTTCTTTAGAAGCTTTGCTTTATAATATTGTTGTTGGGAGCAGTAACAGTGTTGTGTGGATTTATCTGACTGTGTGTGTTTTATGGTCAGGAGGATGAGGAGGGATCGGAGAATGTCACTCTACAGCGACTCGTATGAATCTCCAGAGAGGTAAAAGAAAAAAAACAGTTAATAAACAGGCATCAACAGGGATTACAAATGTATATATTTAAAAGTAATAATAAAAGTAAGAGTATAATAAAATGTAATTGGAATGAATACAATAGTATTAGATATTATATATATATTATATTATATATATATATATATATATATATATATATATATATATATATATATATATATATATATATATATATATATACAACCGGATTCCAAAAAAGTTGGGACACTATAGAAATGGTGAATAAAAACTGAATGCAATGATGTGTAGGTGCCAACTTGTAATATTTTATTCAGAATAGAACATAAACACACGAAACAAAAGTTTAAACTGAGAAAATGTACCATTTTAAGGGAAAAATATGTTGATTCAGAATTTCATGGTGTCAACAAATCCCAAAAAAGTTGGGACAAGTAGCAGTAAGAGGCTGGAAAAAGTAAATTTAAGCATAACGAGGAGCTGGAAGACCAATTAACACAAATTAGGTCAATTGGCAACATGATTGGGTATAAAAAGAGCTTCTCAGAGTGGCAGTGTCTCTCAGAAGCCAAGATGGGTAGAGGATCACCAATTCCCACAATGTTGCGCAGAAAGATAGTGGAGCAATATCAGAAAGGTGTTACCCAGCGAAAAATTGCAAAGACTTTGCATCTATCATCATCAACTGTGCATAACATCATCCAAAGATTCAGAGAATCTGGAACAATCTCTGTGAGAAAGGGTCAAGGCCGTAAAACCATACTGGATGCCCGTGATCTCCGGGCCCTTAAACGACACTGCACCACAAACAGGAATGCTACTGTAAAGGAAATCACAGAATGGGCTCAGGAATACTTCCAGAAACCATTGTCAGTGAACACAATCCACCGTGCCATCCGCCGTTGCCAGCTGAAACTCTACAGTGCAAAGAAGAAGCCATTTCTAAGCAAGATCCACAAGCTCAGGCGTTTACACTGGGCCAGGGATCATTTAAAATGGAGTGTGGCGAAATGGAAGACTGTTCTGTGGTCAGACGAGTCACGATTCGAAGTTCTTTTTGGAAATCTGGGACGCCATGTCATCCGGACCAAAGAGGACAAGGACAACCCAAGTTGTTATCAACGCTCGGTTCAGAAGCCTGCATCTCTGATGGTATGGGGTTGCATGAGTGCGTGTGGCATGGGCAGCTTGCATGTCTGGAAAGGCACCATCAATGCAGAAAAATATATTCAGGTTCTAGAACAACATATGCTCCCATCCAGACGTCATCTTTTTCAGGGAAGACCCTTCATTTTCCAACAAGATAATGCCAGACCACATTCTGCATCAATCACAGCATCATGGCTGCGTAGGAGAAGGATCCGGGTACTGAAATGGCCAGTCTGCAGTCCAGATCTTTCACCTATAGAGAACATTTGGCGCATCATAAAGAGGAAGGTGCGACAAAGAAGGCCCAAGACGATTGAACAGTTAGAGGCCTGTATTAGACAAGAATGGGAGAGCATTCCTATTTCTAAACTGGAGAAACTGGTCTCCTCTGTCCCCAGACGTCTGTTGAGTGTTGTAAAAAGAAGGGGAGATGCCACACAGTGGTGAAAATGTCCTTGTCCCAACTTTTTTGGGATTTGTTGACACCATGAAATTCTGAATCAACATATTTTTCCCTTAAAATGGTACATTTTCTCAGTTTAAACTTTTGTTTCGTGTGTTATGTTCTATTCTGAATAAAATATTAGAAGTTGGCACCTACACATCATTGCATTCACTTTTTATTCACCATTTGTATAGTGTCCCAACTTTTTTGGAATCCGGTTTGTAAAAGTATATATATATATATATATATATATATATATATATATATATATATATATATATATATATCATATACAGACGTGGACAAAATTGTTGGTACCCTTTGGTCAATGAAAGAAAAAGTCACAATGGTCACAGAAATAACTTTAATCTGACAAAAGTAATAATAAATAAAAATTCTATAAATGTTAACCAATGAAAGTCAGACATTGTTTTTCAACCATGCTTCAACAGAATTATGTAAAAAAATAAACTCATGAAACAGTCATGGACAAAAATGATGGTACCCCTAACTTAATATTTTGTTGCGCAACCTTTTGAGGCAATCACTGCAATCAAACGCTTCCTGTAACTGTCAATGAGACATCTGCACCTCTCAGCAGGTATTTTGGCCCACTCCTCATGAGCAAACTGCTCCAGTTGTGTCCGGTTTGAAGGGTGCCTTTTCCAGACTGCATGTTTCAGCTCCTTCCAAAGATGCTCAATAGGATTGAGGTCAGGGCTCATAGACGGCCACTTTAGAATAGTCCAATTTTTTTCCTCTTAGCCATTCTTGGGTGTTTTTAGCTGTGTGTTTTGGGTCATTGTCCTGTTGCAAGACCCATGACCTGCGACTGAGACCAAGCTTTCTGACACTGGCTAGTACATTTCTCTCTAGAATTCCTTGATAGTCTTGAGATTTCATTGTACCCTGCACAGATTCAAGACACCCTGTGCCAGACGCAGCAAAGCAGCCCCAGAACATAACAGAGCCTCCTCCATGTTTCACAGTAGGGACAGTGTTCTTTTCTTGATATGCTTCATTTTTTCGTCTGTGAACATACAGCTGATGTGCCTTGGCAAAAACTTCGATTTTTGTCTCATCTGTCCACAGGACATTCTCCCAGAAGCTTTGTGGCTTGTCAACATGTAGTTTGGCATATTCCAGTCTTGCTTTTTTATGATTCGTTTTCAACAATGGTGTCCTCCTTGGTCGTCTCCCATGTAGTCCACTTTGGCTCAAACAACGACGGATGGTGCGATCTGACACTGATGTTCCTTGAGCATGAAGTTCACCTTGAATCTCTTTAGAAGTCTTTCTAGGCTCTTTTGTTACCATTCGGATTATCCGTCTCTTAGATTTGTCATCAATTTTCCTCCTGCGGCCACGTCCAGGGAGGTTGGCTACAGTCCCATGGATCTTAAACTTCTGAATAATATGTGCAACTGTACTCACAGGAACATCTAGTTGCTTGGAGATGGTCTTATAGCCTTTACCTTTAACATGCTTGTCTATAATTTTCTTTCTGATCTCTTGAGACAGCTCTTTCCTTTGCTTCCTCTGGTCCATGTCGAGTGTGGTACACACCATATCACCAAACAACACAGTGATTACCTGGAGCCATATATATAGGCCCAATGGCTGATTACAAGGTTGTAGACACCTGTGATGCTAATTAGTGGACACACCTTCAATTAACATGTCCCTTTGGTCACATTATTTTCTGTGTTTTCTAGGGGTACCATCATTTTTGTCCATGCCTGTTTCATGAGTTTATTTTTTTACATAATTCTGTTGAAGCATGGTTGAAAAACAATGTCTGACTTTCATTGGTTAACATTTATAGAATTTTTATTTATTATTACTTTTGTCAGATTAAAGTTATTTCTGTGACCATTGTGACTTTTTCTTTCATTGACCAAAGGGTACCAACAATTTTGTCCACGTCTGTATATATATATATATATATATAATCCAAAAATTTTACATACATTTTTCATTGTTTAAATAGGCCTACCATGTAGAATTTCTTTGTCAGTGGACAAAAAACAATCGGCAGTGGAGCAAATACTTTTACCTCACTGTTAATAGAGATAAAGTTCCTCCTTAGCTCGTCTGATGTGTTTGTGTTTCATCATAAACATCTTCATTTCCATCCTTTATCTCATTCCTTTTTTTATCCGCTCCATAAAGACATTACAATGGTATCCATCACATTCCCTCACCGTGGTCTAATCACCTCACCGATGGATCTAATGACGACTACAGGTGAGAGGAAAATCACATGACTACTTCCACATTCCTCACATCACTGCTGTACTTCAGGGGTGTCAAAACTTTTATCCTTGTGTAATGGGGAAGAACCAAATATGGGCGAGAATATCAACTTGTATTAATGGTGCTCTATGCTGCCCTCTAGTGAAACGCCAGAACTCTTTTTCTATCGTTTTCTAGCGTCCACATGAGAATTATAATAAATCACAGGAATTCTGGGCTTGTCTGTTTAGAAAGTTTTATCGGAGTCACACAAACTTCTTTCAGATTTATATTAGAGCTGAATGAGATTTGGGTCAGAATGGAATCAAATTTCTATTAAATTTGTATTAGTGTTGTATTTGAGATTTGTGTTATATTTGTGTGTGTTGTATTTGAGATTTGTGTTATATTTGTGTTTGTTGTATTTGAGATTTGTTATATTTGTGTTAGTTGTATTTCAGTTGTATTATATTTTTTATTAGAGTTGTATATGATGCAGAAAGGTATAATCTCATAACATCCATATCAGTCTATAACACCTTTCCGCAATTTGTTTAAAGCTTAGCCGGAATTTCAGGATTGTGAATTTTTTTTATGCATTTTGCTCCAGAGAGGATCAGATCCCAGAATTCCCAGCTAGTCACGAAGCGTTTGAGGAAGATCTGAGGTAATGTTCTAGTTCAGTAGGACAAGTATGTTATTAGATTTGCATTAGAGATGTATTAGAGATGTATTAGAGAAGTGTAGATTATTAGAGATGTAGCTTAGAGATGTATTAGAGATGTATTAGAGATGTATTAGAGCTGTATTAGAGTTGTATTAGAGTTGTGTTAGAGTTGTATTGGAGATGTATTAGAGATGTATTAGAGATGTATTAGAGATGTATTAGAGCTGTATTAGAGATGTATTAGAGTTGTATTAGAGTTATTAGAGATGTATTAGAGCTGTATTAGAGTTGTATTAGAGTTGTATTGGAGATGTATTAGAGGCGTATTCGAGGTGTATTAGTGGCGTATTAGAGTTGTATTAGAGATGTATTAGAGATGTATTAGAGATGAGAGTATTAGAGCTGTATTAGAGGCGTATTCGAGGCGTATTCGAGGTGTCTTAGAGTTGTATTAGAGTTGTATTAGAGATGTATTCGAGGCGTATTAGAGGCGTATTAGAGATGTATTAGAGTTGTATTAGTATGTCGCCCTGGATAAGGGTGTCTGCTAAATACCGCAAATGTAAATGCAAATGTAAATGTATTAGAGGCGTATTCGAGGCGTATTCGAGGTGTATTCGAGTTGTATTAGAGTTGTATTAGAAATGTATTCGAGGCGTATTAGAGATGTATTAGAGTTGTATTAGTATGTCGCCCTGGATAAGGGCGTCTGCTATATACCGCAAATGTAAATGCAAATGTAAATGCAAATGTAAATGTATTAGAGCTGTATTCGAGGCGTATTCGAGGCGTATTCGAGTTGTATTAGAGTTGTATTAGAGGCGTATTCATGGCGTATTAGAGTTGTATTAGAGATGTATTAGAGTTGCATTAGAACTGTAATAGAGTTGTATTAGAGGTGTATTCGAGGCGTATTAGAGTTGTATTAGAGTTGTATTAGAGGCGTATTAGAGCGTATTCGAGATTAGAGTTTCGTATTAGGCGTATTAGAGTTGTATTAGAGATGTATTAGAGATTGTATTAGAGATGTATTAGAGCTGTATTAGTGATTAGCGTATTGGAGGCGTATTCGAGGCATATTAGTGGCGTATTGGAGTTGTATTAGAGCTGTATTAGAGTTGTATTAGAGTTGTATTAGAGCTGTATTAGAGTTAGAGCTGTATTAGAGAGCTTATTTGTATTAGAAATGTAATAGTATTAGAGATGTATTTGTATTAGAGATGTATTCGAGGCATATTCGAGACGTATTCGAGGTATATTAGAGTTGTATTAGAGATGTATTAGAGTTGTATTAGAGTTGTATTAGAAATGTAAATGCTATTAGAGTTGTATTAGAGTTGTATTTGAGCGTCGCCCTGGATAAGGGCGTCTGCTAAATACCGCAAATGTAAATGTAAATGCAAATGTAAATGTATTAGAGATGTATTAGAGGCGTATTCGAGGTGTATTCGTGGCGTATTAGAGATGTATTAGAGTTGTATTAGAGTTGCATTAGAACTGTAAT
>JACRUU010000007.1:3998650-4029952 GCA_030449085.1 Kryptopterus vitreolus
CATTACAGCACAGTGAAATTCATTTCTTCGCATATCCCAGCTTGATGTTGGTAGCTTGGGGTCAGAGCGCAGGGTCAGGCCATGACACGGCGCCCCTGGAGCACAGAAATGAGGTTTAAACAAGAAATGTGTGGGTAAAAAAAAATCACCACTCTGCTCAGGTGTCCATAAACTTTTGATCATTGAGTGTATTCTAAATAAACAAATTAATACATGCCAAAAAATGATTTATGCTGCATTGTTTTTTTGTAAAAAAAAATTGTTTTCAGCTTCACACTGAAGTTTTGATAATTTTCTCAGATGTTGCTTTTGTCTGAGCTTTTGAGCAGAGTAACTCATACTTCTGTTTCATTAACAGCATTAAAACTCTTGTTTGTTATTTCAGGGCGAATCCTCGAGCCGGGTCGCTACAAACAAGTCCCCTTGGCACACCGGCGTCCGCACGTAGAGGGCGCCAGTTACCGCAGGTCCCTCAGAAGGGCTGCACTGACCGGAGTGAGTATCTCCACTGGCTATCCTTCTTTCATTTATTTAGTATCAGTGAATCAGCTGATCCACTTCTGAGCTGTGATTAAAGTGCAAAATAAAAAAACAAAAAAAGATGCAGTATTTTTACTGAGGGTCACAATTTGGCAGAAATTCCTAACGTTGTGTGTACTGGAGCGATTGTGTGTTACTGTAGTGAGTGTTCTTCAACTCGTCTTTTCCCAGATGATGAAGAAGGTGTGGCAGAACCTTACGAAGGTGTGTGTGTGTAGTGTGTGTAGTGTGTGTGTGTGTGTGTGTGTGTGTGTGTGTGTGTGTGTGTGTGTGTGTGTGTGTGTTAGCTCCGGCAGGTTGTTCCCGTGTCTCAGTACTATGCTTGTGATGTTTGTCTTGAACACCGGAGATACTTTTCTTCTGTGTAGTTCTTAAAATAGGTTTCTTTTCTTCACTTTTCTTCATCCTAGTCATGTGTTGTTTCTTTTCCTTAAAAAGTCTGTGTTGAAATGAAAAGAGGTGATTGTAAACCATGTAAAGAATGTAAAACATCTGAAAAAATGAAGAAAAGGAACATGGACAAGATGTGTGCATACATGCATACACACACACACACACACACACACACACACGCACATATATATATATATATATATATATATATATATATATATATATATATATATATATATATATATATATATATATCTGCAGTTTGGCATCCATAAACAAGACATAGAAAGTATTTGACATGTGCTTCTTTATTTCACTCATGAATAGCAGCATTATACTTTCTTTTGCGTAGCACCTCAAAGCTACATATAAAAAACAATTAAACCAATAAATATAACTTATAGACGCACAAATACAGTAAATAAAATTCACAATTACAGAGGAATAAAATTATGTAAAAAATAAATGATAAGCTGAATAAAGACACAATTAAGTGATACATTAACTTAACAATTAACGTAGGGTTTAACAATTAACATATACACTAACAAACATATGGCACATAAAAATAAACAACGCATAACGTATGCAAGTGTTCACAAACTTTATTTACCAAAGGGTACAAAATGTAAAATTCAGAAGAATGCAGACACTGTTCATATGTTCACTGTTCATAGGCTGATTATGGGGTAAAGGTATGTGGTGGTATGGGGGGGTTATGGGGGTTGTGGGGGTGGGAAGATAGTGTGTGTTAGTGTTAGTGTTAGTAGGGGAAGGTAAAGGTGTGTGGTGGTATGGGGGTTGTGGGGGTGGTGAGATGAGTATGGTGTGTGGTGGTGGTGTGTGTGTGTGTGTGTGTGTGTGTGTTTAGTGTGTATGTGTGTGTGTGTGTGTTGTTGTGTTGTGTGTGTTGTGTTGTGGTGTGTGTGTTGTGTTGTGTGTGTGTGGTTTAGTAGGGAAGGTATGTGTAGTGGTGGTATGGGGGTTGGTGGGGGGTGGGGAGATGGTGGTGTGTGTGTGTGGGGTGTGTGTGTGGTGTGCGTGTTAGTAGGGGAAGGTAAAGGTGTGTGGTGGTATGGGGGTTGTGGGGGTGGTGAGATGTGTGGTGTGTGTGTGTGTGTGTGTGTTAGTAGGGGAAGGTAAAGGTGTGTGGTGGTATGGGGGTTGTGGGGGTGGTGAGATGTGGTGTGTGTGTGTGTGTGTGTGTGTGTGTTAGTAGGGGAAGGTAAAGGTGTGTGGTGGTGTGGGTATGGGTTGTGGGGGTGGTGAGATGGTGTGTGTGTGGTGTGTGTGTGTGTGTGGTGGGGTTGTGGTGTTAGTGGTTGTGAGTGTGTGTGTGTGTGGCCGGTCCCGGTGGTGTGGTGGTATGGGGGTTGTGGGGGTGGTGAGATCTGGTGTGTGTGTTGTGTGGTGTTATGTGTGTTCGTAGGGGGAAGGTAAGTCCCGGTGTGTGGTGGGTATGGGGGTTTGTGGGGGTGGTGAGATGGTGTGGTGTGTGTGTGTGTGTGTGGTGTTAGTAGGGGAAGGTAAAGTGTGTGTGGTGGTATGGGGGTTGTGGGGGTTGTGGGGTGGTGGGGTGGTGTGGTGGGTAGATGGTGTGTGTGTGTGTGTGTGTTAGTTAGGGGAAGGTAAAGGTGTGTGGTGGTATGGGGGTTGTGGGGGTGGTGGTGGTGTGTGTGGTGTGGTGTGTGTGTGGTGTGTGTGTGTGTGGTGTGGTGTTGGTGTAGTAGGGGAAGGTACAAGGTGTGTGGTGGTATGGGGGTTGTGGGGGTGGTGAGATGTCGTGTGTGTGTGTGTGTGTGTGTGTGTGTTGTGTAGTGGGAAGGTAAAGGTGTGTGGGTGGTATGGGGGTTGTGGGGGTGGTGCTGAGATGGTGTGTGTGTGTTGTGTGTGTGTGTGTGTGTGTTAGTCCGGGGCAAGGTAAAGGTGTGTGGGTGGTATGGGGGGTTGTGGGGGTGTGTGGTGGCGTTCGTGGTGTGTGTGTGTGTGGTGTGTGTGTGTGTGTGTTAGTATGGGGAAGGTAAAGGTGTGTGGTGGTATGGGGGTTGTGGGGGTGGTGTGTGGTTTGTGTTCGTCTGGTGTGTGTGTGTGTGTGTGTGTGTAGTGTGTGTGGTGTGTTAGTAGGGGAAGGTAAAGGTGTGTGGTGGTATGGGGGTTGTGGGGGTGGTGAGATGGTGTGTGTGTGTGTGTGTGTGTGTGTGTTAGTAGGGAAGGTAAAGGTGTGTGGTGGTATGGGGGTTGTGGGGGTGGTGAGATGGTGTGTGTGTGTGTGCGTGTAGTGTTAGTAGGGGAAGGTAAAGGTGTGTGGTGGTATGGGGGGTTGTGTGGGGTTGTGAGATGGTGTGTGTGTGTGTGTGTGTGTGTGTGTGTGGTGTGTGTTGTGTGTGTGGAGATGTAGGGGAAGGTAAAGGTGTGTGGTGGTGTGGGGGTGGTGAGATGGTGTGTGTTTGTGTGTGTGTTGTGTAGGGGAAGGTAAAGGTGTGTGGTGGTATGGGGGGTTGTGGGGGTGGTGAGATGGTGTGTGTGTGTGTGTGTGTGTGTGTTGTTAGTGTTAGTTGGGGAAGGTAAAGTGTGTGTGGTGGTATGGGGGGTTGTGGGGGTGGTGAGCCTGGTGTGGTGTGTGTGTGTGTGTGTGTGTGTGTGTGTGTGGTGTGTATGTTGTTGTTGGGGTGGTGCCAATGGTGTGTGTGTGTGGTGTGGTGTTTTCATGTGTGGGGTGTTTCGATCTGTGTGTGTTGTGTGGTGTGTGTGTTGTGTGTGTGTGTGTGTGTGTTGTTCGTCGGGAAGGTCCGGTGTGTGTTGTCTGTGGTTGTGGGGTGGTGCGCTGGGTGTGTGGGTGGTGGTGAGTGTGTGTCGTTGGGCCGTGTCCCGGTGTGGGTCAGGTATGGGGGTTTGTGGGGGTGGTGCGCTGTGGTGTGTGTGTGTGTGTGTGTGTGGTGTGTGGTGGTGGTGGTGTGTGCATGTGGGGGTGTGCCGCCTGGTGTAGTGTGTGTATGTGTGTGTGTGTGTATGTCGGGGGTCGGGTGGTGGTGGTGTGTGGTTGGTGTGTGTTTTGTGGGTGTTTGTTGTGTGTCGAGCTTTGTGTGTGTGTGGATGGTGTGGTGTGTGTGTGTGTGTGTGTTGTGGCAGTGGGGAAGGTAAAGGGGTGTGGGGTGGATGGGGGTGTGTGTGTGTGTTTGTGGATGGGTGTGTGTGTGTGTGTGTGTGTGTGTGTGTTGTGTTAGTAGGGGACGGTAACCCGGTGTCTGGTGGTGTATGGGGGTTGTGGGGGTGTGAGATTGGTGTGTGTGTGGTGTGTTGTGTGTGTGTCATTGTTCGTCGGGGCCGGTTATGTCCCGGTGTGTCTGGTGGTCTGGGGGTTGTGGGGGTGGTGCGCTGGTGTGTGTGTGTGTGTGTGTGTGTGGTGTGTGTGTGGTGTGTTTAGTAGGGGAAGGTAAAGGTGTGTGGTGGGATGGGGGTTTGTGGTGGTTTTGGGGGGGTGAGATGGTGGTGTGTGTGTGGTGTGTGTGTGTGTGGTTTAGTAGGGGAAGGTCAGTGTGTGTGTTCGTGTGGGGTTCCGCCGGAAGGTCCGGTGTGATGTTGGTGTACTGGGGGGTTGTGGGGGTGGTGAGCTGGAGGTGTGGTGTGTGTGTGTGTGTGGTTGTTCGTCTATGGCCGGTGTGTCCCGGTGTTGTGGTGGTGGTGGGGTTTGTGGGTGGTGCGCTTGGTGTGTGTGGTGTGTGTGTGTGTGGTGTGTCGTCGGGGGCCGGTGACCGGTGTGTGGTGGTCTGGGGGGGTTTTGGGGTGGTGAGCTGGTGTGTGTGTGTGTGTGTGTGTGTTTGTGTGGGAAGGTCCGGTGTGTGCTGGTGTGTGTTGTCGGGGTGGTCTGGTGTCCGTGGTGGTATGGGGGTTGTGGGGGTGGTGTGACTGGGTGTGTGTGTGTGTGTGTGGGGAAGTAAAGGTGTGTGGTGTTTGTGTGTGTGTGTGTGGTCGTCGTGGGCCGGTCCCGGTGTGTGGTGGTCGGTGGGGGGTTGTGGGGGTGGTGCGCTGGGTGTGGTGTGTGTGTGTGTGTGTGTTTTGTCTTGGTGGCGGGTGTGGTGTGTGTGTGGGTGGCTGGGGGTGGTGTGGTTAGTAGGGGAAGTAAACCGCTGGGGGGTGGTGTGTGTGTGTGTGTGTGTGTGGTGGTGTGTGTGATTGTGTGTGTGTGTGGTGTGTGGTGTATGTCGGGTTCTCGAGGTGGGTTACGTCCCGGTGTGTGGTTGGTCGGGGTTGTCGTGGGGGTGGTGCCTGGTGTTTGGTGTGTGTGTTGTGATGTGTGGTCGTAGGGGAAGGTAAAGGTGTGTGGTGGTTGGGGGTTGTGGGGGTGGGTGCGCTGGTGTGTGTGGTGTGTGTGGTTTAGTTCGCGGGGGGCCGGTCCCCGGCTGTATGGTGGTTGGGGGTGTGTGGTGGTGTGCGTGTGTCTGTGTGTCTGGTGTGTTGTGTGTGTGTGTGTGGTGTGTGTGTGCTGTGTGTTTGTGTGTTCGTCGGGGACGGTGTCCCTGGTGTGGTGGTTATGGTAACTGGGGGGTTGTGGGGGTGTGGTGGTGAGGAGATGTGTGGGTGTGTGTGTGTGTGTGTTCGTCGGGGCCGGTCCCGGTGTGTGTGGGTGTGTCGGGTGGGGCGTTGTGGTGTGCGTGTGTGGTGTAGGGGAAATGGTACAGGTGTGTGTGGTGTGTTGTGTGTGTGTGTGTGTGTTGTTTGTGTGTTCGTGGGGCCGGTCCCGGTGTGTGGTGTTGTCTGGGGGGGTGTGGTCTGGAGGGGTGGTGAGTGCTGTGTGTGTGTGTGTGTGGTGTGTGTAGTTCTCGGGGAGGCCGGTCACCTGGTGGTGTGGGGTGGTGTGGGGAGTTGTGTGTGTGTGTGTGTTGTGTGGTCTTGGTGGTGGGGCTGTTCGCAGTCCGTGTGGTGGTGATGTATGGGCTATGTCGGGTGGTGGGGTGTGTGCCTGGTGTGTGGGGTGTGCTTGTGTTGTGTGTCTGGTGTGTGTCCGTCGGGGCCGGTCCCGGTGTCTGGATGGTCTGTGTTGTGGGGGTGGTGCTCTGTGTGTGTGTGTGTGTGTGTGTGTGTGTGTGTGGTGTGTGTGTTCGTAGTTTTGGTGTGTGTTGTGGTGGGTGTGGGGTATTGTGTGCCTGGTTGGTGGTGGCATGTGTCGGGGCCGGGCCCCGTGTGGTGTGTGGGGGTGGGGTGAGTGCTTGTGTGTGTTGTGTGTGTGGTGTGTGTGTGTGGAGTGTGTGTGTGGTTAGTAGGGGAATAAAGGTGGGTGGGTTTGTACTTGTGGCCGTCCAAGTGTGGGGTCTCTTGGTGAGCCTTGGTTGTGTGTGTGTTGTGGTCCCCTGAGGTCCCAGGGCGGGTAGGTCGGTGTTGTTTGGGTTGCGCTGGTCTGTGTCTGTTCTTGTGTGTTTTGTGTGTGTTTGTCGTCGGTTGGTTGATTGGTGGGGTGTATCTGGGTGTGGTGTCTGGATGTGTGTGTTCGTGTCCCCGGTTGTGTTAGTAGGGGAAGCTGTGTGTTGTCGTGGGGGTGGTCCGATGTGTGTGTGTGTGTGTGTGTGTGTCACGGGGCCGTTAGGTTCTGGGTCTGGTTGTGGGCCGAAGGTGTGGGGGGGGTGGTGTGTGGTGGTATGGGGGGGTGTGGGGGTGGTGAGATGGTGTGTGTGTGTGTGTGTGTGTGTTAGTAGGGGACGCTGGTGGTGTTGGTTGTGTTTGTGTTGTGTGTGGTAGGTGTGTGTGTGTGTGTGTTGTAGGGGAGGTATGTGGTGGTAGTGTGGGGGGGTTGTGTGTTGGTGTGTGTGTGGTGGTGTGTGTGTGTGTGTGTGTGTGTGTGTGTTGTGTGTGTGTGTGTGGGGGGGTGGTGAGATTGGTGGTGGGTGTGTGGTGTGTTAAGGGGAAGGTGTCTGGTGGTATGGGGGTTGTGGGGGTGGTGAGATTGTGTGTTGTGTGTGTTTGTGTGGTGTGTGTGTTTGTGTGTGTGTGTGTGTTGTGTGTGTGTGTGTGTGTGTGTGTTTGTGTGAGACAGGGTTTATAAATGTGTCTGTTTTATTTGGTCCAAAACTTGCTGTCTTGTTCTTTAGCTCTGATTTTGACATTTCGTCTCCTCTGATTTCCGACGACTCTGTGAATGAAGTTGTAGAAGGATCTGGGACTCCGCCCCTTGAGCAGCCCCCAGCCCCTGTGGCGGCCCCTGTCCCGGCCCCTGTCGCTGCCATTGTCACGGCCCCTGTGGTGGCCCCTGTCACTGCCCCTGTGCCGGCCCCTGTCACTGCCTGTGTACCACAAACAGCGTTGGGTAAAACTTTATAGGAGATATCAGACCTGTAGATTTGGTCTAGAGCTTTTATTTTAGTTAACAGAAATTTGACAAGATTTTACCATATAGATTCATTTTATTCATTTAGATTCACTGATTATTCCTTCACTTTACTGAATGTCATTCTTTCCCATGATTCTTTATAATGTGATTCTCTTCTGTTTTTCTCCTTCTGCATCCTGCTTTCTTATTATCATGAGAAGTGTCTTCATCCTTTACACATGTTGTGTCTGGTAATAATGTTCTAACAGTAGATAGACTTATTTACTGCAATCACTTTTTATTACACTTAGTTCAAACCCTTTATATTAGTGTTAGTGATAATCCAGGTGAGAGTCACTTCCATCATTCAGGAGTGCAAGCTCTTATTGAAGTTTACAGAGTGAAAATGACTGAATCGATCCAAATAATATTTCATTTTAATTATTTTTCATTTGCTACTCGTTACAAGGGAACTGGATGTTAGTATGGTTACAGGGGTTTATGTGCAGTCATTTAGATTCAGCGGACAAACAAACTACCAACACGCTGAACACACAGCTGAACTCCTTCCAGCCAATCACAATCCACTATTCACAGCTGAACTCCTTCCAGCCAATCACAATCCACTATTCACACCTGAACTCCTTCCAGCCAATCACAATCCACTATTCACACACCTGAACCTCCTTCCAGCCAATCACAATCCACTATTCACACCTGAACTCCTTCCAGCCAATCACAATCCACTATTCACACCTGAATTCCTTCCAGCCAATCACAATCCAATCATCTAGATACTAATATATGTCTATATTACACATTATTTACATTTATACATTGTGTGTATCTGTGAGAATGTCAGAATGATCAGATTTTTAACAAAAAATCTTTTTTGCAAATTTACTTTTAAGAATGAAAAAAATAGCAGAAAGGTGATTTGATGTTTGAACAAAATATCAAATATAAAACAATCACTACAACGTTTATTTAGAAAAAGAAAACACCAAAACATTTGTGGACAGAAATATTTGGTACCAAATTCAATATAATAAAACAGCATTATCTGCTCTAAAATGTTCAAAAACCAACAATATAAAGAATAAATACTTTGTCATATCTATAGACATGTTCCCAAGTAGTTTCCATGTTTTTAATCATCAACATCATCATTTATCTCACTGTTCTCACTGTTTTTTTTCCAATACACCTTCATTATTTTCACCATTAAAGCTCCATTTGGGGCGGAGCCTCCAGCCACAGTACCTCTTCCTCCACCAGACCCTGAACCAGACTCCGCCCCTTCATTGGCTCATCAACCTGTTCTGTCACTTACATCTGGATCAACTCTTCCTCCAGCTCCACCTACTCCTGGCCTAGGTGTGTGTGTGTGTGTGTGTGTGTGTTTGTGTGTGTGGTGTGTGTGTGTGTGTGTGTTTATAGAGATATGTATATGCTTCTGCATGTCAGAGTGAGGTCTCCAAAGCGTGCATGTGAGGGGTTTCTGTGGTGTTTCTACAATGCCTCATTTCTTCAGTGAATGTTGATGTGTGTGTGTCTTTTCTCATCATGTAAAGAAATTGAAGAAAAGCCTGTGGCTCCCCCTTCTGTCAATGGACGTAAAGGCAAGTGCATACTGTGTGTGTGTGTGTGTGTGTGTGTGTTATATAGACTAGTGTGAGTTTTATATAGAGAACTGTTAGAGCTTCATTAGTAATTCTACATGCTGTAAGTGAAATTTGCTCTCCTGCACTCTCTCACATGGGGGAGTTTTGGAGTGTGTGTGTGTGTGTAAACAGATATTAGCTGTGTATGTTGAATATGAGTGAGTGTGTAAACAGGGATAAGCTGTGTGAGTGTGTGTGTGTTTGTATATGAGTGTGTGTGTGTGTGTGTGTGTAAACAGATATTAGCTGTGTATGTTGAATATGAGTGAGTGTGTAAACAGGGATAAGCTGTGTGAGTGTGTGTTGTATATGAGTGTGTGTGTGTGTGTGTGTAAACAGATATTAGCTGTGTATGTTTTATATGAGTGAGTGTGTAAACAGGGATAAGCTGTGTGAGTGTGTGTGTGTATGTGTGTGTGTGTGTGTGTGTGTGTGTGTGTGTAAACAGATATTAGCTGTGTATGTTTTATATGCTGAGTGAGTGTGTAAACAGGGATAAGCTGTGTGAGTGTGTGTTGTGTATGAGTGTGTGTGTGTGTGTGTAAACAGTGTAAACAGTAAACAGGAAACTGCTGTGTGTGGGTGTGGGTGTGTGTGGACTGCTCCATATTCAGGCAGTAGGATAATTACTGAAGTGTGTTTCTCTCCCGTGTTGGTGACACAGAGGTGACATGGGAGGACCAGCAGAAAAAAGTCACTGGTATGAAGTGCATTGTGGGATATGTAGTGTGATCTTGGACCCACAGGGTCATTATTAGATAGCGGTAGTGTGTGTGTGTGTGTGTGTGTGTGTGTGTGTGTGTGTGTGTGTGTGTGTGTGTGTGTGTGTGTGTGTGTGTGTGTGTGTGTGTGTGTGTGTGTGGGTGTGTGGTGTGCTGTGCTGTTTTTTTCCTTCTGCAGTATCACCAGGGTCCCTCTCCACCCCCCCCCACACACTCACACACAGCCTGTTTACTCTCAGTAGTGTGTAGTGTATTTCCTCCTTTACTAAATCTGAGTCTGAATGAAACTTGCAGTGACATTCACTAAAGTGAAGTGAATGATTAGCAGTATATTAGCATGATGAAGTCTGATCTCAAACTGCTCTTACACTTACATGTGACTGTTTTATGTGTGTGTGTGTGTGTGTGTGTGTGTGTGTGTGTGTGTGTGTGTTGGTGGTTGTGTTTTAATCTTATGATCAATTTGCCTCCAATTGCTACAAATTCATCCTCACTAAGGCTCAGGTGAGATGGTCACAGAGAATGGAGATGCAGGTAAATGACCACATATTAAACCTAAGATCCAGTGTGTGTGTGTGTGTGTGTGTGTGTGTGTGTGTGTGTGTGTGTGTGTGTGTGTGTGTGTGTGTGGTGTGTGTGTTACAAAACAAACACTTTGACTTTACACTCACTGTCTCTCGCATTTCTTTGGCTTCTTTCTCCTTCCCTGATATTGGTGGATGTTTCAGTATCAGATTCATTAATAAAGGTCACAACCTTCAACTTGTCTGGAATATCAAACTTTCTTATCATCAGCAAACACATAACTCCATCTGACCTGAAAAACTTCCAAAGTGCACACATTTTGTGTGATTCATATCCCAGCGTGAATCTGCACAAGATCTGAAAATCAAAATAAAACCTTCCTAGATCCATTGCTTCGTTCTCCTGGAATTGTATTTTGAGTTTTGTGGAAGCCCTTAAGAGCTTTCCCATGAGCATGGAGCATAAATCTGAGTAAAATGCCCCACACTGGTAGTTTAGACAGAATGAATGTGTTTTTTTGAGGATCGTTGGTACCGAAGCTGCACAAAGTGTGAAGAGATTTGGCTTAATTACACACCTGAGTGTGTATTGGTGTAACTCTGGTGATAACTTGGTGCTCGTCCGCTTCAGTGTGTATAATGTGTCCCTGAGTTTCCATGGAGTTTGAACCTTTTAACAGGAGAACCCTCAGTTCAAGAGTGAACATCCTCTCTGAGAACAAGGTTTTAATGTTTATCCAAACAGCTGCTTTTAAAGTGTAAAATAAAATAAATTCTGTGATATTTATTGATTTTTTAACTGTTTTTTTTTGTCTCTCCAGGTTCTCTGAAAGATGCCTCGAGGGTATGTAGATCTCTCACTAATCATGTTTTAATAAATATTCTGCAAAACAAATACACAAGAACAGAAGTTATTTAAAACATTAATAACATCATGTACATCAAGTATTTATAGCAATGTGACGACATAAAGCAGTACAGTTGCCATAGTAACCGCTTATACAATATTCATTACAAGTGAAAAGTTTTTTTTATTATTATTCATTCCAACAAGACAGAAACAACACGTATGGAATTATGTAGCGAACAGAAACGTGTTCAAGAACCCATGATATATTTTTTTGGATTTTTTTTCCAAAATAGCTTTAATTCCTTTAAATGAAATGTACTGTAGCTTTAATGTCACTTTGACTGACTGATGATAATCTCATCAGTTTTATGAGCTAGTCACCTGGAATGGGTTTCGGGTCATTTACAGCATCTTTAATGTGATTTAGAGCATCAGTCGGTGTCGTGCAGAAGGAAATGTGAGTGCAGAGTCAATATCATTATTAATGTTACTAAATATTTCAGAAAGCCATCATTACTTTAATAAATGAAGGTCAGTTTAGACAAAACATATCTAGAACCATCGCTATGATGAAACAGGCTGTAATGAGAACCGTCTCAGGAAAGGAAAAGATGATTTTTATTCCAATTGAGGATGATTTTGGATCAGCTGTTTGTAATGAAATTACAGAGCAACACATGAACTTTCGAGGATGATTTTGAACTTAATTTCAACACTTTGCTGTACCGACTCGGAGCGACATCACCGTCACTGCACACCTCAGCATGGTTTAACTGGAATAACTGTGATGAGGACGAGGTTCCGTCTTGATTCTGGGTCCATTCTAACGAGTTTTCACGTCACCACCAGCTCGCTGACTATAAACAAACTTAACACGTATAATAATAACAACACATTTATCTATTCTTTATTACTGCATTATCTGCGCTAAATAAATAAATATTGTATTGGAAGACCAAGTCTATTTAGATTTCCAGAATTAGAAACTGTGAATTACATCAATACTTCTCACAGTTCATGTGGCAGACTCGAAAACTATGTGAGAAAAATATTACTTTTCATGAGTTTTCCTACAGCAGCATGCCTTGCGATGGTGCTTTTTCTTGTGTGTATATACGATTTGAGTTGTGGTGTATTGTGTGTCCTGCACAGCGGGGAATGGACAGCCTGTCCATGAAGTCCTCAGACAGCGATGTTAGTGATGTCTCTGCCATGTCCAGTGCGTCTCGACTCAGCAGTGCCAGCTACATGTCCCTCCAGTCTGATAAAGCGCGGGCCGCTCGCAAAATTAGGTGACTTTCGATGCCTGATCTTTTCATTTTGACCTTTTATTGATAATCTTATGAGAGTGTGTTGTGCATTCTGACTGTCTTTTTCTTCCATTTTTTCCATTCTGCATGCATTCACTTATGGCCTGTATATGTGTGTGTGTGTGTGTGTGTGTGTGTGTGTGTGTGTGGTCTTATTGTGTGTAAATATACCTGTACGAATGTATCTGTCTTTATGTATATGTGTATATCTATGTTTGTCTGTTTATCTTACTGTGTATCACTGCATCATTTTGCATATTGGTTCGTATGTGTGTGTGTGTGTGTGTGTGTGTGTGTGTGTGTGTGTAGCCGTGGCACGGCTGTTCAGCAGAGTCAGTCTCAGGGGGAGGAGAGTGTGATGGGGAAAGAGCCGAGTGTAGAGAAAGGAGAAATGGAAGAAGAAGGAGAAAAGGAAAATGGAGTAGAGGAGGAGGAGGAGCTTGACGGGTCAGAATCATGTGAAAATAGTAAAAAAAAATAATATATTAGGTCTGTCAAAAAATGAAAATGATAATAATACGTTTACTCAAATTCATTTTAATGGTGCAAATTTTATTAAGGTGTGATTAACCTAGCATGCTCATTGTTATTCAAATTTAAAAATAAAAGATATTAAAAAAAGGTGAAATTAAAACCTTTTATGCAACACACATTTATTCACAATGTCCCTTCTTTACTTAGACATAAAAAAATAAAATTTTATATATATATATATATATATATATATATATATATATATATATATATATATATATATATATATATATATATATATATATATATATATATATATATATATATATATATATATACTTATGTATTTGTTATAGAGGATTTGGAGAGACAACAAATCCTGATGAGTTTATGTTGTTTAAAACACACTGACATTACTTTAAAACATTTACAAGACTATTTTGTCATCATACTCTACATTGAGTTTGATTTCACTAATAATAATCTTAGATTTGCACATATATATATATATATATATATATATATATATATATATATATATATATGTCCATGTGGATGTTTACTAGAGAATTAAACTTGTAAAGGATGTGATTAACCACAAGTTCATTTATGACAATCCCATGATTTATCCCAATTAAATATAAATATAAATATATACAGTGCACTGCAAAAGTATTCAGTTATAACTACAAACTTAAATGTATTTTATTGGGATGTTATGTTATAGATCCAACACAAAGTATTGCATAATTGTGAAGTGGAAGGAAAATTATACATTAAAGATTATTATAAATAAAAATGTGAAAAGTGTTGAAAACCTAAACCTAACCCCCTTTACTCTGATACCCCTAAATAAAATCCAATCAAATGCTTTCATAAGTAACCTAATTATTAATTAGTCTACCTGTGTGTACTTAAATCCCAGTGTCATTACAGATGTTCTGTGAAAGCCTCAGAAGTTTGTTAGAGAACATTAGTGAGCAAACTCCATCATGAAGACCAAAGAACACACCAAACAGGGTTATAGGTTATAAATGCATATCCTAAGCTTTGACCATCTCCCAGATTGTTTAAAATTGCATATGTATGCATTCAATCCATCATCCGAAAATGCAAAGAGCCGGGCACAACTGCTAACCTCCTAAGACATGGCTGTCCACCAAAACTGACAGGCTGGTCAAGGACAGCACTGATCTACAGCTCAGGTGGGAAAGTCTGTCCTAGACACTCCACCAACCTATTGTGTAAGAGTAAGAGGGACAAGAAGAAAACCATTGTCGACAAAAAAGAAGAAATTTGAAGTTTGCCACAGGTCATGTAGGGGCACACCAAACATGTGGAAGAATGTGTTGTTTAGCAGATGAATAAACCATCCCCGCTGTGAAACATGGTGGTGACAGGATCATGCCGTGGGGATGCATTTCTTCAGCAGGGACAGGGAAGATGGTCAGAGTTGATGGGAAGACAGTTGGAGCTAAATGCAGGGAATTGTGGAAGAAAACCTATTAGAGGCTGCAAAGGACTTAATAGGTTCACCTTTCAGCAGGACAACAACCCTAAACAGACAACCAGAGCTACAATGGAATGGTTTAGATCAAAGCATATTCATGTGTTGAAACGGCCCAGTCATAGTCCAGACCTAAATCTTAATGCGAGTCTTTGGCAAGTTTTGAATATTGCTGTTCACACACGTTCTAAATCCAATCTGATTCAACTGGAGCTGTTTTGTAAAGGAGAATGGGCAAAAAATACAGTCCCTAAATATTTAAAGCTGGTAAAGACATCTTTAACATCATATAATTTTCCTTCCAATTCACAATTATGTGTTACTTTGTGTTGTTCTATCACATAAAATCCCAATAATATATTTGTGTCAGGACCTCCCGGGTTCTCCTGATTACTCCCGATTTGTGTTTTTGTTTTACCTTGACTGTGAACTGTTTATGGACTGTGTTTTTGCCATTGCCCTTCTTCTCTGTCCTTTGTCTTTCGGTCCTCTCATTGACATCATTTTGTGACAGTTTGTAGTTATGTGACAAAATGTGGAAATATTTAAGGGGTATGAATACTTTTGCAATGCACTTCATACTGTACATTTATATACTGTATATATTAAAGTTTTTATGGAATTGGAGTAAACTTCATATTTAGATTTAAAAGAAAGTATTTAATTCAGTTAATTTGTGTATTATGTTTTATGATAGACACAATGCACTTTTACAGAAATATAGTATATTGTAAGGCCAAAATTATTTGGACACCTGGCTTTTCCAGACATATTTTTTGAAAGAAAGAAAGAAGTGTCATGAATAGATCACAGTGAAATTCTTTCTTTGCATTTCATAGTGATGTTAAGATGCAGGGGTTAGAGTATGGGGTCAGCCATTATACAGAACCTTCATAGCAAATAGAGCCTTGGTCAGGAGCACAAGAGGGCAGCTTGGTTATACCAGGGCTTGAAACCCCAACCCAAGAATTAGCCTTTTGCAGTGCGGGATGTATAGGATGTTTTGGGATGTGTTGGAATGAAATTGTCCCTGGATTTGAATAGGAGACCAACAGCTGTTCCTGCATTTGCTTTCACTTCCATCCTCTCGTACCTTGACTTTATTAACACCCTTTGTCTTTGAGGAATCAGTCAAAATCTAGTGGAACACCTTCCCAAGAGCAAAAAGGTCACTTATTATATGAACAGATGAGGAGTAAATGTGGAATGGGATGATGTCAGGTATTAATAAACCTTTGGTTGTATTGTGTTTATTAGTAATATAAGACTGGAATTTATTTTGTAAGTTAGGAACGTTTCTGATGTTCATAGTTGAGTTAAGCAGAAGTGCTGGTTGGCACCACATCTTCTACATCACTCTGACATCACCTCTGTAATGCCGTGTAAATATTAGAAAGTGTCAGAAGTAAGTTTATATTGTTTATGTACAGATTTATAGATTATTTTTTTATTTATTGTATATTAATATAATTAATACAGGTCTGTTTTTTCCCTCATGTCCTGTAGTTTGTTAGATCCTCTTCCGATCACACAATCATTCATCATTTAATCAGAAATTAATTATACTGGAATTGTCCAGAATGTCAAATTTTCTGACTTTTTCTAAAGATGAAGCCTGTAATTCTCTTAGTGCTTCTCCTCCACCTTCCTTCTCTCTGCATACACACACCTCAGTTTTATAAATCTATGATGACGTTGTCTTTAAATTGGCCACAATCTTTATGTGTATTGTATAAAACTCAATAAACAAGGAAGGTTTTATATCATTATATAAATCTTTGGTGTCCACTCAAATTCAGTCAATTTTACTTTGTGAAACTATGATCTGAGGTGTGGTGTTTTCCCTTGTAAATGTATTTCTCACTATAACTCTGTCCTGTAGATGAACCCTGTCCTTTCCTCTCTCTTCTTTTCCCTGTCTCTCTCTATCTGTCCTGTCTTCCATTCTGTTCTTCGTCCTTTCCTTCCTTCTCCCTCATTCATACTCCTGCCTTGCTGACAGTGGGTTTACGTCCAAAATGAAACACAGGGCTCAGACAGCGACTCCTGTCTCCAACATCACCAAGAGCTCCAGTGTAGGAGGGGAGATGTGCTCGCTCGGCAGAAACGACGACGACGACGACGACAAGAAGAGACGCTCCAGCTTTGGGGCCAAGATGGCTGCCATGGTGGGTCTGGGCAAGAAGAGCCAGAGTACATCACAGCTGGATCCTGAGGGTGAGGGCCATACTTCTTCTCTATATTTTATTAATTATTAAACTTAACCACTAAATATAAAATACCATTACGGTATTATTATCATTATTTCTACCAAAGATTTGCAACATTTTGCAAATGCTATAAATCCCTATTTTATACACAATGAAACATATTAACATATCAAATGTTTAGACTGAATATTAAAACCATTTTAATGAAACAATATGTTTTTTGTATCAGGTCACATAAAAGTTTGGACAATGCCCTGTTCTGTTGTTCTCTTCATATACATCTGAACACTGATATTTCAGAGAGGAATGTTCTCCCATATGTGTGTGTGTGTGTGTGTGTGTGTGTGTGATACTGGATTCTAGCTTCCCTACAGTTGTGGGTTTACTTTGTTGTGTTTATTGTTTGATGATGATGTGAAAGGTCTAAACTGCAGACAGACCAGTTCAGTACCCGAACTCTTCTACTACCAAATGATGCTGTTGTAATAGATGCAGCATGAAGAACACAATTTTCGGTTTGTGTTCACACATAATGATTTCTGGAAGGTTAATGATCCCATGCAGTGATTTCCAATACACAATCATCATTTTTTAAATTGAAGATGATAAACATCCAATTGTTATTTTAACATTTGTCCCTTGTAAACAGAGATTTCTCGAGGTTCTCATAAGTTATCTATAGATAGAGAGTTAGATAGGTAGAGAGAGAGATGGAGAGAGATTGAGAGAGATACAACTTTATTGTCACTGTATAGTACAGGTACACAACACCGAAATTCAGTTTTAGCATCTATCAGAAGTACTGTACATGAGGTATATAGCGATCTAATGGTGTAGTGTAGAGCTCAAGAGGGGAAAAGGCTTGTCCTGAACCTGCTGGTTCAGATGTTCCTGTATCTCCTTGATGGAAGGATGTTAAACACAGGGGTGTGAGGAGTCCTTGATGTTGTTGGCGGTAACAGGTTGTTGAGTGCCACTGATGTGCTGGGTGATTTTCACCACCCTTTGCAGTGCTTTCCTTTCACACACAGTGGAGCCTCCGTACCAAAAGGTGATGGAGTTGGTCAGGATGCTTCTGATAATGCAGCGACAGAAACTCGTCAGAATCCCTGTTGACACGTGCTTTTTTGACATAAAAAGAAACTGTAAATACCTAATGTACCCATAATATTAATATCTATCACAAAAATACTACATGCTGCTACTACTAACAGTAAACACTGTGCAGTAAACTGTACTAGTTATTAATAAGTACCAGCATGTAAATATTCGGTGAATGAAATTCTGCCTGACTGTGTCAGGACCATTGGCACCATTAGGTTGCTGTTGTATCACTAATTACTCAAAGTAATTACTCACATATCTCACAGCAATCTCTGTCTTGTGTCTTTCAAAGACCAGGGACTGGATACATGTAAACATGTTCTTTTATAATTTATATCTACATGTAACCTGAACCATAACCTAATCAAGACACACTGTTGGGATCTTGAGTGCAGCTCTTAAGAGAGGCTTTACTTGCCATTTTTTGTACTGTATATCCCAGCTTGTTAAAGGGTCAGACCACAGGGGAGTGATGATATAGGGCCTCTGGAGTAATGGAGTATTATGTGAATGGCACCCTCTCTGTGGCATTCTATATTTTTAAAAGCTCAACTGGTCTTTTAGTCCACAAGGTGAAGTCCATTGGTTTATTCAGGGCATACTATTTAAATTCTAACCCTATCATTGCAATGAGAAAACTATAAAAATGCTTCAAAGCCCATCTCTGAAATCACTCAGATGTTGAAATGCATGTAATGCAGTCACTTTGTCACTTCGTCTGGATGACAGTTTATAAGAAGAATCTGTTAGCTGCTAATGTATGGCAGGGGTTTCCAAACTTTTTGTAATGAGGGCCAGATTTGGGGAGGTAAAAGTATGTGGGGGACGATCATTCAGCCTCATAATCAGCCTCATTAACATCACCATTAAATGCAAATGAACTATTGAATGATTTCTTTTATTGCAAATGGCATACTTTTCCTTTCCTTACAGTTTTTACCAAAAGTATTTTTCCTTTCATATTTGAAGACTTTATAAAATGAACAAGTCTGTCTGGAAAACAAAAACTTCCAGGCAGATTAAACATATCTAGGCGTTACAGTTAGTGAAGTAATTATGGTGGTGACTGTGGTGAAGGAAAAATTTGCATTAAAATTGTGTCCATGCTTTTGTACAATGGTTAAATTATCCTGTTAAATAAATGTGACTCCTCCTCTACCAGTTAGACGTGGCTGATGTATGTAGCTGTATGCTGGAGGACTCGCTTCATTTAATGCTACGTACTCATTCTATTTAACCCATGTTTTTGTTAAACACAGGATATCAAATGCCTGATCAAGAGATCATTTCATTAACTAAGAGTGCTTTAGATGTAAGATATCTGATATTTAACAGACCTAGCTTCAGAACAGAGGTGGAAGCTGTGTGTTCAATTCAATTCAATTCAATTTTATTTATAAAGCGTTTTTACAATTTGTCATCGTCTAAAAGCAGTTTTATATAATACTCATGTGTAAAAAATTAAAATCAGTTTATCACTAATTGTTTCTTGTTGAGCCGAAACGACGGTGACGAGGAAAAACTCCCTGAGAACAGGAAGAAACCTTGAGAGGAACCAGACTCAACAGAGAACCTCATCCTCATTTGGGTTGTTAGTGTTGTGTGTGTGTGGTTGAGGCTGTTTATTGTGTAGTGTGGAGTGTATTCATGAATTTGAAGCATCATCAACTGGGGGCGGAGTCACCAGGAGGTTCTGACAGGAACAGAGTGCAGTCCCAAAGAGGGGGTCTGGATCACTGACAGCTCAGCAGTGGGACATGTAGCTCAACGGAGAGAGAGAGAGAGAGAGAAAGAATGAGAGAAATGAGTGGTTAGTAAAGGTCATGGTTGCAGTATGGGAGTGTGTATATGTAGTGTCGAGTGCAGATGTGGACTCCGGCAGGATGAACTATAACAGCATAATTAAAAGGAGAATCAGAGGGAAACACAGACATGAGATCTTCCTGATGTGTAAACAAACAGTCACTCTCACCACCACAAACCTGAGTGATTAATGAGAGTGAGACAGACAGCAACTAAACACACCAGATCACTATAATACTCAACATCCATGTGTCCCCCAGATCTACTCCTTTATCTAAGGTAGGACTATTCACTAAAAGCTTGGTTAAATAAGAAAGTTTTCACCCTGGACTTAAACACTGAGACTGTGTCTGATTCTCCAACATTAATCGGAAGGGAGTTCCATAACTTTGGGGCTTTGTAAGAGAAAGCTCCGCCCCCTGCACTTAATTCAGGTGTGGTGGAACATAAGGCTCTAATAGTTCGATCAGGTACTGTGGGGCGAGACCATTCAGTGCTTTATAAGTTAATAGTAATATTTTAAATTCTATACGGAATTTCACTGGGAGCCAGTGCAGTGTGGATAGGACAGGGGTGATGTGCAGTGTGGATAGGACAGGGGGTGATGTGTGTGCAGTGTGGATAGGACAGGGGTGATGTGTGCAGTGTGGATAGGACAGGGGTGATGTGTGTGTGGATAGGACAGGGGTGATGTGTGTGTGTGTGTGGACAGTGTGGATAGGACAGGGGTGATGTGTGTATGTGGTAGAGGACAGTGTGGATAGGACAGGGGTGATGTGCAGTGTGGATAGGACAGGGTGATGTGCAGTGATGTGACAGTGTGGATAGGACAGGGGTGAGGGGTGTGGTTATGTGGCAGGGGTGTGCAGTGTGATAGGACAGGGTGATGGAGTGTGGACAGGGGTGATGTGCAGGTGTGTGATGGAGGTGGATAGGGGGGTGATGTGCAGTGTGGGATAGGACAGGGGTGATGTGCAGTGTGGATAGGACAGGGGTGATGTGCAGTGTGGATAGGACAGGGGTGATGTGCAGTGTGGATAGGACAGGGGTGATGTGCAGTGTGGATATAGGACAGGGGTGATGTGTGTGTGATAGGACAGTGTGGTGTGTGGATAGGACAGGGGTGATGTGTGCAGTGTGGATAGGACAGGGGTGATGTGTGCAGTGTGGATGTGAGGACAGGGGTAGGACAGGGGTGATGTGTGCAGTGTGGATAGGACAGGGTAGGACAGGTATATAGGTGATGTGTGCAGTGTGGATAGGACAGGGGTGATGTGTGGATTCAGGGGTGTGGATAGGACAGGGGTGATGTGCAGTGTGGATAGGAGGACAGGGGTGATGTGCAGTGTGGGGACAGTGTGGATAGGACAGGGGTGATGTGCAGGGGATGACAGGGTGTGTGTGGATAGGACAGTGTGGATAGGACAGGGTGATGTGCAGTGTGTGGACAATAGGACAGGGGTGATGTGCAGTGTGGATGATGATGCAGTTTGATAGGACAGGGGTGATGTGTGCAGTGTGGATAGGACAGGGGTGATGTGTGCAGTGTGGATAGGACAGGGGTGATGTGTGCAGTGTGGATAGGACAGGGGTGATGTGTGTGTGCATGGATAGTGTGGATAGGACAGGGGTGTGTGTGTGTGGATGTGTGTGCAGTGTGTATAGGACAGGGGTGTGGATAGGACAGGGGTGATGTGTGATGTGTGGCAGTGTGGATAGGACAGTGGGTGATGTGATGTGCAGTGTGGATAGGACAGGGGTGTGATGTGTGCAGTGAGTGTGGATAGGACAGGGGTGATGTGCAGTGTGGATAGGACAGGGGTGATGTGTGTGTGGTTAGGACAGTGTGGATAGGGGGTGACAGGGGTGATGTGTGTGTGGATAGGATAGGACAGTGTGGATAGGACAGGGGTGATGTGTGCAGTGTGGATAGGACAGTGGGGTGGGCATGGTGCAGTGTGAGTGTGCAGTGGGATAGGACAGGGGTGATGTGTGGGATGGAGTGTGGATGTGTAGGACAGGGGTGATGTGTGTGCAGTGTGGATAGGACAGGGGTGATGTGCAGTGTGGACAGTGTGGATAGGACAGGGGTGATGTGTAGTGTGGATAGGACAGGGGTGATGTGCAGTGTGGATAGGACAGGGGTGATGTGCAGTGTGGATAGGACAGGGGTGATGTGGATAGGACAGTGTGGATAGGACAGTGGACAGGGTGTGTGGATAGGACAGGGGTGATGTATGTGGACAGTGTGGATAGGACAGGGGTGATGTGCAGTGTGGATAGGACAGGGGTGATGTGCAGGGGTGTGGATGTGGACTGTGCAGTGTGGAGGACAGGGGTGATGTGCAGTGTGGATAGGACAGGGGTGGATGTGCAGTGTGGATAGGACAGGGTGATGTGCAGTGTGGATAGGACAGGGGTGATGTGCAGTGTGGATGGAGTGTGGGAGGACAGGGGTGATGTGCATGTGGATAGGACAGGGGTGGATGTGGGGATGCAGTGTGGATAGGACAGGGGTGATGTGTGTGGAGTGTGGATAGGACAGGGGTGATGTGTGTGTGGATAGGACAGGGGGATGTGCAGTGATGTGTGTGGAGTGTGGATAGGACAGGGGTGATGGTGATGTGTGTGTGGATAGGACAGGGGTTGATGTGTGGACAGTTGTGGTGATAGTGTGGATAGGACAGGGGTGGTGATGTGTGTGTGGATAGGACAGGGGTGATGATGTGTGTAGTGTGGATAGGACAGGGGTGGGTGATGTGTGCAGTGTGGATAGGACAGGGGGATGTGTGTGGAGTGTGGGTGATGACAGGGTGCAGTATGGATAGGCAGGGGTGATGTGTAGTGTGGATAGGACAGGGGTGATGTGTGTGGTCAGTGTGGATAGGACAGGGGTGATGTGTGGATAGTGCAGGGGTGACAGGGGTGATGTACAGTGTGGATAGGACAGGGGTGATGTGCAGTGTAGTGTGGATGTGGAGGACAGGGGTGATGTGTGTGTGGATAGGACAGGGGTGATGTGTGTGTGGAGTGTGGTGTGGATAGGACAGGGGTGATGTGCAGTGTGTGGATAGGACAGGGGTGATGTACAGTGTGTAGGATCAGGGGTGTGGTGTGGATAGGACAGGGGTGATGTGTGATGTGTGGACAGGGGTGTGTGGACAAGGGTGATGGATAGGACAGGGGTGATGTGTGGACAGGGGTGGTGAGTGTGGATAGGACAGGGGTGATGTGTGCACAGTGTGTGGATAGGACAGGGGTGATGTGTGCAGTGTGGATAGGACAGGGGTGATGTGTGTGGAGTGTGACAGTGTGGTGTGGATGTGGAGGACAGGGGTGATGTGCAGTGGATGGGACAGGGGTGATGTGCATGTGCAGTGTGGATAGGACAGGGGTGATGTGTGTGGAGGACAGTGCAGTGTGGATAGGACAGGGGTGATGTACAGTGTGTGGATAGGACAGGGGTGTGTGTGTGTATGTGGAGGACAGGGGGGATGTGATGATGTGTGTAGTGTGGATAGGACAGGGGTGATGGTGATGTGTGTGTGGATAGGACAGGGGTGATGATGTGTGTGGATAGTGTGGATAGGACAGGGGTGATGTGTGCAGTGTGGGATAGGACAGGGGTGATGTGTGGATGTGATGTGACAGTGTGGATAGGACAGGGGGTGATGTACAGTGTGGATAGGACAGGGGTGATGTGTGTAGTGTGGATAGGACAGGGGTGATGTGTGTAGTGTGTATAGGACAGGGGTGATGTGTGATAGGACAGTGTGGATAGGACAGGGGTGATGTGCAGTGTGGATAGGACAGGGGTGATGTGTGTATATAGGACAGGGGTGTGGATAGGACAGGGGTGATGTGTGGAGAGGCAGGGGTGTGGATAGGACAGGGGTGATGTGTGTGGATAGGACAGGGGTGTGGATGTGGAGGACAGGGGTGATGTGCAGTGTGGATAGGACAGGGGTGATGTGTGATGTGCAGTGTGGATAGGACAGGGGTGATGTGTGTGTGTGGAGTAGGACAGTGGGTGGATAGGACAGGGGTGATGGGGGTGATGTGCAGTGTGGATAGGACAGGGGTGATGTGTGTGTGTGGATAGGACAGTGTGTATAGGACAGGGGTGATGTGCATGTGCAGTGTGGATAGGACAGGGGTGATGTATGTGTGACAGTGTGGATAGGACAGGGGTGATGTGCAGTGTGGATAGGACAGGGGTGATGTGTGTATGTGGATAGGACAGGGGTGATGTGTGTGTGGATAGGACAGGGGTGAGTGTGTACAGTGTGGATATCAGTGTGGATAGGACAGGGGTGATGTGTGTAGTGTGATAGGAACAGTGTGGATAGGACAGGGGTGATGTGATGTGCAGTGTGGATAGGACAGGGGTGATGTGTGGATGGATGTGCAGTGTGGATAGGACAGGGGTGATGTGATGCAGTGTGTGTGGTGTGGATAGGACAGGGGTGATGTGCAGTGTGTGTAGGACAGGGGTGATGGAGTGTGGATAGGACAGGGGTGGGTGATGTGTGTGTGGATAGGACAGGGGTGATGTGCAGTGTGTGATAGGACAGGGTGATGTGATGTGGCTAGGACAGTGTGTAGTGTGGATAGGACAGGGGTGATGTGCATCTCATATCTCCTAGTTCTAGTGAGCACTCTCGCTGCCGCGTTCTGAACTAACTGAAGTTTATTTATACACCGTGCTGAACATCCAGACAGTAAAGCATTACAGTAATCCAGCCCTGGATGTGATAAAAGCATGGACTAGTTTTTCTGCATCATTAATTGACAATATATTCCTAATCTTAGCGATATTTCTGAGATGGAAAAATGCTATCTTGGTAATATTATCTACATGAGCTTCGAATGAGAGATTAGAATCTATAATCACACCCAGATCTTTTACAGTTGTACTGGGTGTAATAGAAAGACCATCTAGAGTTACTGTTGGGTCTGATATTTCGTTTCTAGCTGATTGTGGTCCGAGTACTAAAACCTCTGTCTTACCCGGATTAAGTAGGAGGAAGTTACTTAACATCCATTCTCTTATGGCTTTCACACACTGCTCAACTTTACTTAACTGATTTTTTTCATTTGGTGGAGCTGAGACATATAACTGTGTGTCATCAGTGTAACAATGGAAACTAATATCGTATTTACGAATTAAGTTGCCCAGAGGAAGCATGTAAAGAGAAAAGAGCAATTGGCCTAATACCGAACCCTGTGGCACACCATACTGTACCTGGGAATGCACAGAATAGTCACCATTTAAATCTACAAACTGGTAGCGGTCAGTTAAATAAGACCTGAACCAGGCAAGGACTGTTCCCTGAATTCCTACTACCTTTTCTAATCTGTGAAGGAGAATTTTATGGTCAATGGTGTCGAAGGCTGCACTGAGGTCGAGTAATACCAGCAGAGAGACACAGCCTTGATCAGAGGCCAGTAAGAGATCATTTACTACTTTGACTATCTAAATCCTGATTGGTAGAGTTCGTGTATGTTATTCCTAAGTAAGTATGAACTTAACTGATGCGCAACTACCTTTTATAAGATTTTTGAAATGAAGGGGAGGTTTGATATCGGCCTATAGTTTGCTAGCTCAGTGGGGTCGAGGTCAGGTTTTTTTTTATTCAGTATGATCTGAATACGAGGTATCTATATTAATTAAACAAGATGAATATTAGGCATTCTTATGTACTGTTTTTTGTTATTTGTTTGTTTTTGTAGGTTGGATTTTAGTTTTTCCCTTGCTTGTTTGTGTCTACACCTTCGTTGTAACAGTTTTGTAAAAGAACTGCATAGCAGAATATGGCTGGAAATAGAGAAGAGTAAAGTACAAAAAAATGCCTTTCATGTCTTTCACTAACAGAGGATGGGAAGAAGAAGAAGCCAGTGCGTTTGGCCATTCAGAGGAGTGTGGAGACAGGTTTGGCCATCGAGATGAAGAGCAGGATGACCCGGCAGGCGAGCAGAGAGACGACAGAGGAAGGAGAGAAACCCAAACCAGGAAAGTATGTTCATTCCTTCCATTCAGGGGAAAATCTATCTATATCGATAAATCATGTTAAGATGAGTCTCAATCCATCGTCGAAGCTCCCAAGTGGCTCTGTAACACCCGGAAGAACATGCTGGGAGATAAAGGCTGTTCTATTCTAATTCTAATTTTAGAAATATTACTAAGATGAAATAAGGCGATCCTGGTAATGATATTCACATGTGTGTCAAAGGAATGTCAATAATTACACCAAGATTTACACGCTGAGACAGAAAGACCATCCAAAGATGCTACATAATCTGAATTAGGATTATAACTAGATAATACAACTAGAAACTAGAATGGACACAATTGCTGCTCTTAAGAGGTCTTCCTGATTATCAAACTGTATATTCAAGTCACCAACAATTAATGCTTAGTTTAAGGAAATAACACATTTGTGATGAAATCTACAAATTCTATGTGGAGAGCTGAGTAGGGCCCTTGCTGTCTATAAATAATTATTAATGGAATTGACTGAATAAACTTGCTTTTGGATGCTATGTGTTTTATATCCATGTAGACCCTTTCAGATGCATTACATTTGTGCTGATTGTTTTATGACACCCTAAACCTAACCCTAGATTATTGTTATAAATCGACACATGATTTATAAAAGTGATCTATATAACTATAACTATATAACCAGGAGGGCTAGCTTCATTTATATATATATATATATATATATATATATTCATTGCAAATAACCTGTGTTGCTGGTGCTCCTAAAGGCCTAGCCTATTTCATGCGCCTCAGAATAGAGTCTCCAATAACCAGAACTACCTTCAGGTTTCTCACTTGGTGCTTCACTAATGAGAGCAAACCTGTTAGACACATGAAGCAGAGAGGAATGGTGCTCCCATGGACGAGCCTTAGCATTAACTTTGAATATGCCACTAATAATTTGTTTTGTCATCCACTCACTGCAAGGGCTCTAAAGCTGAAGTCGGGGGTTCTTACTTCCACGTAGGGCATCCAGACTTTCCCCTGCAGAACCTGGTCTGCTCTCGCACTCACTAATTCTCGAGACTATTTAGGTGAAGAAAGATAGAAAATGTTCAAATTCAAACCCAAACACAAATCTGGTATTTGCGGCAAACAAAAATAAAAGGATGGTACGTCACATTATAAACAAGGCATGAAGTCAATTATAATATCATAAAACTTTTAATAACTCCTGTGTTTATCTCTGATATTGATCATTATTGATTATTGGCATCGCTGAGATGCATGCACACATCATTCAGCATTACACTAACAGTATCTTTTACCTTCTGATTTGCCCCTAGTCTTATTTTCCCCGGCGTTAAAATCTCAACAGACAGTCAGTTCACAGAGTTTCTGGATGGTTTAGGCCCAGCCCAGCTCGCCGGGAGACAGACTCTAGCCACGCCTCCAATGGGTAAGTGAGGCTAATTCTTGTTAATATGTTCATCACAAGTTTAATCATAATATGTAGTTCAATTCTGAGTGCCTTAGTGCTCTGATTTGAATCACTTTATATACAGTAATATATTAGGTAAACGTTTTTATTCATAATTATCTATATAATACAATCAAAATATTATTATGAATATTAATTAGTTAATGTTTTATTTATATAAATATATATTAAAAAATATATGTCTCTCTCTCTCTCTATATATATATATATATATATATATATATATATATATATATATATATATATATATATATATAATATCTAATATATATATATATAATATAATATTTATAATATACAATGTGTATGTGTACTTAATTTTAATAATTGAATAGAAAGAGGTCAATAATATTTCTTTATAATGCAAATATGAAAATTAAACCAAACCTAAAATTCAAAATTTGTTTTGAAAATAGATAAATTGACAATCAGAAGTTTTTATGCACTCATTTCTGTTCTCTTATGGGAAATGTGTGAATAAGATACTAGCATATATACACACTATCCATATCAATCAGTATCCATATTTCAATCAGGTTTTCCATCATTCAATCTGTCGATCAGTCAACCCCTCCATCCTTCAATCAATCTGTAAATCTATCCATCCATCTTTCAGTTTATTTGTCCATCAATCTATCCATCCATCCGTCCATCAAACTTCTTAAATTACTACTTAATTATTCCTTACTTCCAGTCGTCTCCACAGTGGGGAAATTTCAGTGTTACAGCAGGATCGAGTATAAAAATATAAAAAAGAAAAGAAAAGAAAGACAAATATACATTGTCTAAATGCAAAACTAAAATAAAATAAAAAAATTTAAATATAAAAAATATGTACAAATTAAAATTAAATATAATTATAAAACAAGACAAAAATAAATAAATAAAATTGCTCAAATCGGGGTGGCACCATCCAAGGAGATGTAGAAGTGCAAAGCAGCTAAACAACTTCTTCAATAGGTATGACCACACTAACTCCACCATCCACCTCCCTTCCGACTGTGTCCCTCCACCTAATATATAACCCAGGTCGTGTAGAGAGCTGAGGAGACTTTGTCCCTGCAAAGTAGCTAACTCTGATTAAGTATCTCTGAGGAAGTAACTCCAGAAGGCCTGGACATTGGAGCTAGGAGACCCTCTACAGCGCACCTTTATCCTGAACCTGGAACAGGAAACAGTCCCTCAAATGTGGAAAACATCCTACATTATCCCAGTTCCAAAGAAACCATGCCCTGGAGAGCTGAACGACTTCGGGCCAATCACCCTGAAGTCTCACATGAAGACCATGGAGCAGGTGCTGCTACACCACATAAGGCCACAGGTCCACCGTGTCCAGGTCCTCAGAGATAAAATGGCTCAGAGATGGGGGCGGACTCACAACTGGTGGCATGGATCAAGGACTACTTAAGAGGCAGACCTCAATGTGACTGGGGACTGCAGGTCCAACACTGTGGTCAGCAGAACGGGAAAGCCACAAGGGACTGTGCTCTCTCCAATTCTGTTCACCCTGTACATGTTGAACTTTCAGACGACACTTCTATCAAAGATGTTTGCAGACAACACTGCTATTGTGGGCTGTCTCAGGAGAGACCAAGAGGAGGAGTACCGGAAACTGATCCAGGACTTTGTTGCTTGATGTGAATTCAACCACCTGCACCCAAACACTGCTAGGAAAAGGGGGATAGGGATGGTGTGCAAAAAATGTCCTCTTCTGTACTGCAGTATACTGGAGAGGGAGTATCAAGATGAAGGACACCTCAGATTTGGACAAGTGGATAAGGAAGGCAAGCTCTGTTGTGGGCTTGGAGATGGACAGCCTGACATCAGCGGTCTCTTTAATTTCACTTGAGGGGGAGGCAATCATCGCAGACATTCCCTACTGTTCTAATCTCTACAGCACACTGCTCACAATTCACCTCAGCATTCTGGTTTGCACTGGACTTGTGAAGCACTTAGTTTTGCATTCTTGCATATACTCAGTAAAATGTTTATTAAAACATCTAAATAGATAGAATGACCTTTTTTTCAGCATGTAATCTGTTTCCGCTTTACATTCGAAAATGAGCCTCAAATCCCAACAATCATTCCCTGCCTAACTCCACCCCCCCCCATCCAGCAATTCATCTATTACCCGATTGTAAGGATTCTCCATGTTTAAATCTAAAGCGGCACACATGTTTAACCTTCACTTCTTGCTAAATTGAGTGTTCAGTTTAATTTGAACTTAAATATTGGTAAAAATCTAATTCTCATAATGATGCCTGGGGAATCCTTATTTCAAAGATTACTGAAAATGTTTTATATGGTTCAGGTGACATTCAGATCGGTATGGTGCACAGAAAAGAGCGCTTGGATGTTGAGGTGATCCGTGCTAGAGGTCTGGTGGGAAAACCGGGCAACAAACAGACTCCAGGTGATAAAGCAATGTTTCTACTTCCTCATTCGGCAAATGAGAAGTGTGACCACACCCAGATTTTGGGTGATTTGATATAGGGTTATTTAAAGGCGAGCTGTTTTGGTTGAAAGCAGTATTTTGTTGACTTTTTTCAGCTCCGTATGTAAAAGTGTATTTACTGGACAACGGCAAGTGTATCAACAAGAAGAAAACACGTCTGGCGAGGAAAACACTGGACCCTCTGTATCAACAGCAGCTGCAGTTTGAGGAGAGTCCAGAGGGAAAAGTGTTACAGGTGAACATCGTTTACCACCATATAATTTCAATAGCAGTGACAAGAACATTATCGAACAGAAATCTTCAAAAACAAACAACAAAGACAAACACTATGAATTCATGAATTCTACAAACATTTTTCTACTGAATTGTCTTTTGTAAACCTCGTGTTTTTCAGATCATCGTGTGGGGAGATTATGGCCGCATGGACCACAAGTCGTTTATGGGTGCAGCTCAGATACTCCTGGATGACTTGGAGCTCACCAACATGGTTATCGGTTGGTACAAACTGTTCCCCCCCACCTCACTGGTGGATCCGACGCTGGCCCCGTTAAGCAGTAAAGCTCCTGAAGGAGCAACCGAAAAATCTAACGTTCGCTCATAGCAGTGCTGAGACGTCCTCTGCATGCTCCATACTGTGTTCCGTGGGAAAACTGAGTGAAAGAAACGTGCCACCGTCTTCCGGCTGCCAAAAGACAAACAAGGAAATGAGGAGACACAGGAACCAAGCATTTGGGCTCCAGCGAAGGAGATAGACATATAGAGAGAAGATTGTCAGACAGAGAGAAGATAGACAGACAGAGAGAAGACAGACAAACAGCTCTGAGGTCCCAGGCAGAATAAGACAAATAGCAAAGTGACCTTTCTGGAATAGAAAATCAACTTTTGGCTGATTTGTTTCCTTTTCAAATATATGGCAGTACGACTCCATAGCATTGGATGTCTGTCGAAAAATGAAAACACCTAAAAAAAGCTATGTGGACCAAAAAAAAGAGCAGAGTAGAGAAGTATAGTAGGTCTCCAAAATACAAAACTCGACTCTCTCAACATCATTTGTGGCTGGGTCTCCTAATGAAGCAAAAATAATGCTTTCATCTTAAAGATCCAGTTTGTTGAAAGAGAAAGACAATGAAATGTGTTTGTTCTGTTGGGATTTATCCAGAACTTGTGTGAAAATAAAATGTACAAAATAGCCATGTGGACTAACATCAAAAGTCCAGGAGAATATTAACATTCATAAAAAAGAATGAATCCTGGACAATACAAAAATTAAGCCAATTTTAGTCAAGACTGTAATTGTGTGAATGTTTTGTTTCATATGCAAAAGGAGCTCCACAGTTTGGGGATGTCTGCAAAAAAACAAAGAGGAATTGAGAAAAAAACCCACAAAAAGCCATGAGTGGACTAACAAGAGAAAAAGGAGACAAGAAGCTGAGAATGACATCTCAAGCCGGACTGCACTTCCTCACTCAAGCCAGATTCAAAACAATTCATTAGTGAAAAAATCTTTTTTTTAAAACAAAAATACAAATCTCGAAGGAGAACTCTTTTCTGCTTGGGTATGATGCTATTGTTTTTTGTTCTTTTTTGTTCTTTATTTTTTTGTTTTTTTCCCATTTTTGCATGGAAAAAAAGTTTTGACGCTGCTAGAAAGGAAAAACAAATAAACAAGAGCCTATTTGGCCATTTTTTAAAAAGATTTTTATCCAATTCAGTGAAGAGAACTCTCCAATGCATGCGTTACAAGAAAAGAATGACTGTGATGAACAAGTGATTGTTGTTCTTCTGTATTCTTCTGCAGAGCAGAAACAGTGTGGTCTGGGAGAAATAAAACCCAGCAAACAAAAAAGTAATACTATATTTTCCAGACTATTATGTGATTTCACTCTGTAGCTGCTTCAGTACAGGTTCTTCTTCCATCAGTAACTTCACCTCAGATCAAATGACGCATCTTTGTGGTAATA
>JACRUU010000007.1:4030452-4050118 GCA_030449085.1 Kryptopterus vitreolus
TGACACATTTAAGACCAGCACTGATCATTAAGACATACCTGTAATATAAAAGTCTGCAGTTTGATGTTCGTTCAGAAGTTAGTTTCAGATCTTCACTGCTTGCACCGTGGAAACTCTTCTTGTCATATCTTCTTCCTCTTGGAATGTTTGTGACACAGACTGCACCAGGCTCTTATTTCAACTAAAAAATCATATGCTGTCCCTTATCCAAATTTCAGCACATACAGAAAGCAAATTAGGTCATTTGTTTGCCTTTAATGTGGTAATAATATTACATTCAGCATGTACACTATTCTTCTCTCTTCTTTCTAACTTCATCATTGTCTCTTCATGGAAAGTTGAAGGTAACATTTCTTAGGCAGTAAGCTGCAGAATATTAGATTCATAAACAGAAATCTATGTGAAGCAGAAAAGGTCAGAATAAGGCGAGGAAGAGACGTGACATTTATTTGAAGAGAGGGAAGAGAATGTAGGAAGGAACAGAAGATGTTTATTTGAATAAATTTTCTTTGCAAATAAAAATGAAGCCGTGCTTTCTATTGTTAGATTTGCAGACAAAATAAAGCTTCATCTCATACTTAGTTGCAACTGTGAGAAGTGCTGTTTTCCATTGGAAGAGAGAAGTGTCTATCATTTGGCTTCATGTTTCACTACATCGGCGAGAAAATCTTTCTAAAAACCAATCATGCGAATTCAGTTCTCATCTCTATGCAAAAACGAACACAAATCCAGATTTGCAGCAGTCACAGTGTCTGGATTTACAGACTGGAATAGCTCCTCACGATGACAGCTCCAACAGCCTCAATATTCTTTGTGGGTTCGACACTGGGTCCAGTTCTTCAAACTTGGGAGACAATCATGCTGTCTCCATTCCATTTACAAAGCATCAGTTTTACACTGAATGCCTTTTGTGCACCACTCTACCGCTACATTTTAACGAAGGCTAAGGAGTTCCACACAAGTGCAGATGTTCCAGAGTCGATAATACATTATTCCATAATTTCCTATATGTTCTTTATAAGAATTATTCTTTACTTTGACTTAAAAGCATTTTTTGAAAGTCTCTCTCTCTCTCTCTCTCTCTCTCTCTCTCTCTCTCTCTCTCTGACATTCTCCTTTGAACAGCTTACTCAGCCCCCATAGGCTCCTTAACAAAAATGGAAAATTCTCCCTAAATTCTAAGTTTCGTAAACAGCATGAAGTGGTGCTGATTCAGGATGTAAGAGAAAGGATAGATGAGACGGGTCAACTAAAAACTTACTTCAACTTGTTTGTTTTCAGTCGGAATGCAAGTGTGTACACACTTAGCATAGGGGAGGGGGTAGCTCAGTGGTCTAAGGCGCTGGGCTGCTGATCGGAAGATCCGGGTTCGAGCCCCGGTATGGCCAAGCTGCCGCCCCTGGGTCCTTGAGCAAGACCCTTAACCCTCTGTGCTCCAGGGGCGCCGTATCATGGCTGACCCTGCGCTCTGACCCCAGCTACCAACAACAAGCTGGGATATGCAAAGAAAAGAATTTCACTGTGCTGTAATGTATATGTGACCAATAAAGGATTATTATTATTATTATATTATTAACACAGCATACCTCCATCCATTCATCCATCCTCCAGTCTCAATTCTCTCCTCTCTATTGCTTCTTGTCTCACTCATTAGTTAGATAATTTTCAGTTGTGTGATCTTTACTGCTGGTTTCCACACGATTCAACCTCCATTTCCATATGAGGACTGAGTCACATAACAGCAACCACAACCAAATTACCAGAACGTCAATTTGGTATAGTGAATTTTCAGTTCGGATCAGCGGTCCATTTTTACAATGCACAGCAAGCTTAGAAAACATTTCTTAAGCATAAAAACCAGATCATACATCTTAGATAGTTTACATAACACACAACAAAAAATTATTAAGAACCTTTTTGTAATGACCTAAACAACCATTACATTGGCCTGGAGAAAAAAAGCCAATTTGATTGCAATTTAAATAAAATTGTTTAACAAATTGAATGTGGTCAGCCAAAGCTTACGCAATCACCTTTAAAACTCTTCTTTAAAACAAGAACACTGTTTTACATTTGAGAAAAGCGATGCAAAGCACCAGACTAAATAACCCAAATTCTGCTTCAATTACTAAACCAAAAAAAAAAAAAAAAGCTAGAAGACTGAGCTTATACAAAGAGATTCTACATTTGAATTTGATGTTTTATGTATAAAAATCATCTGGTCCTTTCAGAATGATGCAAATACAAACTCATTAGATGATATAGTTCCATTATATTGTTTTACAATAATCTATCTAAAATAGAATCATAAGGTTTATGATTCAAGGTCTGGAAGTTTAACAGCCATAATTAAGCAATTGTGTTGTATATGAAGATCAATCTTTCTCAGTATTTCATTCTTCTTTACACTATTCCTTTTGTTCATTGAGGTTTGGGGGCATTTGTATTAGCCAGTTTTGTTCATTTTTGCTATAAAATTCATCTGGGTTAAGGTATGAGACATTACAATAGTTTAAAGAAGTAAAGGCTGAGAAATGCAGTCTGCCACTTGAAGGGACACAAGATGAAAATATTCATGGTCTTTATTTAAATTAACCAATGATGCAAAAATAAACTTTAGAAAATGGAAAATATGTAAAATCAGGAATAGAAACAGTAAACAATGACCATAAAGAAAATACACTATAAGGGATGAACTATAGGAGACAGGGGGCATGGAAATATCTCAAAACTCAAGACTCAGAAAAGACAGGACAGATTCAAGACAAAAAAAGAAGAAAGAAATAAAGGAAGGAGAGCAAATAAATAAAGGGAAACAAAAATACTGAGAAAATAATTCTGAAAAACACAGCTAGCAAAAAAATATATATATACTAGAGCTGTCATACAAGAGGAAACTCGAGAGGGCACAAAAGAAACGGAAGACAAAAAGAAAGCAAAAACAGAAAAAATTGCAACAATTGCAAAACAGATAAGCACAATGAGTCTAGAGAATGCAGGGAACTCAACAACTCTGTAAAGAGGAAAAAACACAGGCAAAGCAAAAATTCAAAACAAGGTCAAAATGGTCAAACAAATACAAAAGCAAAAAGGGGAACTTAAGTAGCAACCCATAAAAAAAACGAGGGACAGGTGGGACAAATTAGGGGTAAGGGGACAGAGAATAGGGCATATGGAGCATCAGCACAGTGGCGACACCTTGTGGCCAAAACAAAGTCACAAAATGTCCAGTGTCTGACAGCAGTCGGTGAGAAATATAAGAAATTGCTGCAAACTAATTTCCTAGATAATTTCACATGTACATGAAATTACATGTAATTTTACAAGAATGCTATAACAAAATAATTACAATTTGGAATGAGAATTAAATAGAAACATTACACAACATTTGAATATGAAAAGAGAGAGTGTTAAAAAAAAACAGTACAACAGTTCATTCATTCATTCATTCATTCATTCATTCATTCATTCATTCATTCATCTTCTACCGCTATATCCGATCTTCCCTCGGGTCACGGGGAGTCTGTGCCTATCTTCAGGCGTCTATGGGCATTAAAGGCAGGATACACCCTGGATGGAATGCCAACCCATCGAGGGGGAACACACACTCACATTCACACTCACATTCATACACTATGAACCGGGAAAATTATTAAAATACAACAGTAGTGTAAACACGCCGCAGAATTTAAATAATTAATTTAAATTAATATCTAAGGTGCAACCAAAATCTAAGTTTTTGCAACGATTACCAGTTCGTCACTGGTGTACCATGTGGAGATACAGTACATTAATACATTCTCAATGGAACAACGATAAAAGGACACTAGTAGCTGCACTTGCCCATGATTTTTCCATTGGCATTATGGTATAGACTTGCTTGTGCTTCAGATCACTGTTGCCCATTTTCCCAGCCAAGCGTTAACTGTTGCACAGATGGCTTTAATTTGGTATAATCAGTGTTGTGGAGTAACTAGTGGCAAGTAATTAAATTATAAAATAAATGTAACAGTAATTCATTACAACTACTGAGAAAAAATGTGTGCTGCTGGTGATCCCAGGTGATTCATCTCCTGGTCAAGATCTCAGCATAACTCTCCCACTCCACACTTCTGACCATTACTTAGTCTCATTCGCAATCACTATTCCCACCACACATGGAAACACTTTACAACATCTCTCTCTTACCCGAAAGAACATTCACTCCATCTCTCCATCCTATGTATCTTCTTGTACTATTTCATCTCTTCCTTGACCATGACTCCTTCTCTTCTCTCCCCTTAGACTCTGCTACTGACTCTTGCTTGACCTTCACTTGACCTTCACTTCCCCCCAGACGACACTGTCACCCACCACCAAGGAATGCCATAACACCTTAGCAGACTTCTCAATCGTCACTGACGATGAGTTGATGAAAATCATCCAGTCTTGCAACCCCACCACCTGTCCACTAGATACCCAATACCTTCATCCATGTTCCAGACCATCTCACATGATCTCCTGCCCTTCATCTCCACAATAATCAACGGGTCCCTAACCCTAACAAGGGTCACTCCCATCTTAAAGAAACCTGCTCTGGACCCATCAGACATCAACAACTACAGACCGGTATCTCTTCTCTCCTGCCTCTCAAAAACTCTAGAACATACTGTCTTTAACCAACTGTCTGTCTATCTCTCTCAGAACAACCTTCTAGAGCCAACCAATCTGTCTTCAAAGCAACACATTCCACAGAGACTGCTCTCCTGGCAGTCAGGGAAAAGCTTCATGCTGCCAGATCTGACAGATTGTCCTCCGTCCTCATCCTGCTCGATCTTCTCAGAAGCTTTTGATACAGTGAACCACAAGACCCTGTTAGCTACCCATCAGGAGTCTCGGTATCTCTGGAGCTGCATGGAATTGGTTTTCCTCATACCTGGAAGGTCGATCATTTCAGGTAATCATGGAGAGGATCTACGTCTGCTCCACGCAGCCTCACCACTGGTGTACCACAAGGCTCAGTACTTGGTCCTCTTCTTTTCTCACTCTATATTCTTTCTCTCTGTAAAGTCATCTCCTCTCATGGATTTGACTACCACTGCTATGATGATGACACTCAACTAATCTTCTCCTTCCCTCCATCAGATAAAACAGAGTCTGCTAGAATATCAGAATATCAGCCTGTCTATCTGACATCGCTTCGTGGATGAGCGTTCATCAGCTGAAACTCAACCCGAAGAAAACCCGAAGAAAACGGAACTGCTGGTGATCCCATGTGATTCATCTCCTGGTCAGGATCTCAGCATAACTCTCCATAACTCTCTACTTTCTCCCTCCACCACTGCTCGCAATCTCGGGGTAACTATAGACAATCAATTATCTTTCTCATGCCATATTTCTAACGTTTCTCGCTCTTGTCGTCACTTTCTCTACAACATCAAAAGTATTCGACCATTTTTATCCACACAGGCTGCTCAGGTCCTGGTTCAGTCTCTCGTCATCTCGAGACTGGATTACTGTAACTATCTGCTGGCAGGTCTACCTCAGAACGCTATTCGTCCACTGCAAATGATTCAAAATGCAGCTGCGCGACTCGTGTTCAACCTGCCTAAACTCTCTCGTACCTACCCCACTACTGCGCTCGCTCCACTGGCTTCCTGTAGCTGCACGCATCAGATTCAAAACACTGACGCTCGCCTACAAAGCCAAAAATAGATCTGCACCTTCATACCTCCGAAACCTCATCACCTCCCGTACTGCACCTCTCTGCCTGAGAGCGTCTAGCACTGCTCGCCTGGTTCCACCGTCTCTCAGGGTAAAAGGTAAGGCCAGCTCAAGGTCAGCTCTTCTCTGTTCTGGCACCAAGGTGGTGGAACGAACTTCCACTGGATGTCCGAACAACAGAGACACTGTCTACATTCAAACGTCGATTGAAGACCTACCTCTTCCAACAAACACCTATCCTAACATTCCTTTTTATTCTCTTATATATCTCACTGTCCAGAAATCCATTAAAAAAAATCAACTGTCTATCCTTGTGTACTTAAGTTTCTATTTACCCTTCTTGTATGAATCTTATCCTTAGAGCGAGACCTAAAGCACTTCTTGTACGTCACCCTGGATAAGGGTGTCTGCTAAATACTGCAAATGTAAATGTAACTCTCCACAACTCTCTACTTTCTCCCTCCACCACTGCTCGCAATCTTGGGGTAACGATGGACAATCAATTATCTTTCTCTTCCCATATTTCTAACGTGATTCGCTCTTGTCGACACCTTCTCTACAACATCAGATGGATTCGACCATTTCTATCCACACAGGCTGCTCAGGTCCTGGTTCAGTCTCTCGTCATCTTCGAGACTGGACTACTGTAACTCTGTGCTGGCGGGTTCTACCTCAGAACGCTATTCGTCCACTGCAAATGATCCAAAATGCAGCGGTACGACTCGTATTCAACCTACATAAATTAAACCTGCCTAAATTAAACCTGCTTCCACCTTCTCTCAGGGTAAAGGATTCATCACTTTTGTTTTAGGTTGCTACCATCTTGTGGTTGAAGTGATGTATTGCAGGTGTCAATAAGTCAAAATGTGCATCATTTAGTTTTTCTGAATTATTGGGTTTTATGTTGCTAAGTTGCTGCCTGTACTGATTATGTATAACTGTATAACCAAATAAATATGTGCAGATCACAACAGGCATATTGCTGTCTTAATTTTAAATCTACCGGTACAGAAAATATTAATTGGTACAGATAATATTAATTTCCATTTTATTTAAACTTTCCTACGTGTAGGAAAGTCTTTCTATTCAACTCTACACAAGAAATAACACAAAATAACACAAAAAATATGTATGAAAGTTTAGAGCTATAAACAGAAAATCACAGTAGAAGTGGCAAATTTACACACAGTGTATTTATATTGCTTTCTCAGTATTCTTATAAAAAAGTATTGAACACTAAGGTACACTGATGTATTAAATCCTTTAGTTAAACATAATTTACATGACTTTCTCCATTTTAATGTGTCCAGTGGCCAGATAAGATTAGATTAGATTAAATTTATAGTCATTGAGCAGAGTACATGTCCAATAAAATACATCCGTAACCTAACCAGATGTGCAAATGGAAAAGTATACAATTAAATAATTATATATATATATATATATATATATATATATATATATATATATATATATATATATATATATATATATATTTTGTATATATATTGTACATTACATATGATTTTGCATTATGTTTTTGTTCTATTAGACCTTTACAGATTATCCTTCTTTATCTTGTGGAAGATATTCCCGTCTGACTGCACCTTCCAGCTCACCGTAATATTCTGCTGCATGCCTTTATCCTTTAGTTTCTGCTTAATCTGTTATCGCAATCAAGACATAATGACAAAGGGTCAAGGTCGTAGGCAAAGATATCAGAGCAAAGAATGAATTAAACGAGAATGTTTTTTTTTTGAGAATGACAGAAATCTGAGTAGCATTAAGAAATCCTAACAGAGACATCATGTGACTCACCTGCTCTAAAATGGAGGACTGTACATCAGAATCAAGCACACTCCCATCAGAATTCACCTGCAGTCTCATTATCTGACTCCTTGATGGGAAATCTGTAGAATTCACACACACACACACACACACACACACACACACACACACACACACACACACACACACACACACACACACACACACATTAACTGCATTAACATGAATTTACTTTTAAATGCTTTTTTGTCTCCTCAAATATCCTCTATATATATTTCTAAAAGAGACTCCAGAAAGCACTAGACATTTCAATTAAAGGATTATAAGCATTAACAATTGAGTTAATCATAAAAACAAGATAAGATAAATTGTCTATCCTCTCTTTCGGCTGCTGTTGTAAGGGGCCTCCACATCCTTATATTTGGATTGGAGCATATTTTAAACCCTTACACAACCCTCCTCATTTTTCCGGGCTTGGGGCCGACACTACAAATGCACTGGCGTGAGCAACCATAGGGGGGACTTGCAAGAGGAGACAAAATGTGATAAGCAATAAACAAAAACAAATATTAATAAGAGAAATGATGAACATAGACCAATTTCAGAAACAAAATGACTCACTGGTGTGACAGAAGAAATAGGCCTGGAGAGAGCAGACACTATCGCTATATAATCCATTGTAAACTGATGCACAGTTCTCATTTCCCAAATAATTATCAGGTTGATTGGGAGCCCATGTTATGTTTGATACTTTGCTTCCATCTGACCACTTCCAAGTGTCTCTGTACAGCCCAATCCAGGAATCCCCCTGAACAGTATGCAGCTGCGCTAAATAGTTTTGGTCCGAGCTGCTAAGAGAGCTGGCCAAGTCTGTGTGATATGTTTGACAGTAAGCCTGAGCTCCAGACCACGTCATTTTTGGAGTCGTGATTCCAATGAACATATTAGCACCACTGAATTTCGCTAAAAAAGACAAGAAAAACACATGGCTCAGTTAGTACACAGGAAGTACACAGATGCAACCCATAATACGAGAAATGGAAATGTAGCACACCAGTATGATGATATTGGCTCACCGTCGTAGCATATGAAGTTTAGTAGTAGGGTACATGGTAAATCCCACCAGTAGTTACCTGAACCTATGCACCCACATGCTTCTTTCCCAGCACTGTTACTAGGCTCTGTATTGTACCAGTTGATAAAAGTAACATCCTTCAGTGAAAGGTTGTTGAAGGACCAGCGCCAGCTGTTGATATCATTGTACAATCCCATCCAGGTGTAGGTTGTCAGAGCTTTTCTTGCTGACTCTTTCTGCAGTCTGAGCCAATCAGTGGTACTTTCCATTGTTGCCAGGTCAGTATACATCACCCTGCAGTAATTCTCCGCACCATACCATGTCATTGGTGTCATTATTAGGTCATAATGGTGAGGGACTGTCCCAAGAACGGACACAAGAACTGGCACCAGACCTGTTGGAGACATTTTATTTGATGAAAGACAGTAAAATTTTAACTGGTGAATATTTGAGTAAAGAAATGATAAAATGCCTTATTATTAACTAACAGTGTAAAAGGATAAATATTAACTATGGACAGTGTAAATGATAAATATATCTTATATCATATATATGATATACTTAGGTACTATAAGTCTATATTATATATATATATATATATATATATATATATATATATATATTTATTTTTTTTATATATATATAAAATCTAAATAACTATGAATATATTAATAAGGTACAATTTTAAGGTGCAAATTGTTTTTAAACATTTTATAAATTATACAATCAATGCTCTTATACAATGCTCTTACCAGTGACACACATCAAAAGAAAAAGATTAAGCTTCATGATGCACTTGTAGCTGAGAAGAGAAAAACAATATTAAATAGAAAATAAAGGCATATACATATGAAATCCAAATATATGAAAATATATTTTCATTTAAAAGCAAATATATTACTCATTAAATGTTTTTTTATTCTTCTCTTTCTTAATAAAACTATGCCCCTGATTGAAAACACAACGACATCTTTAAGAAATGCATTTACTTAATTTATTTGCTTACATAAAAAAAATTGCTCTTAATTTTTAAGGATGAATTAATATAATAATTAAGAATTAACTGATAAACTGTTCAGTAGTAGAGAATCACTGCTGTCGGAATATAAAAGGCTAATTTGTTTCTATGTTTTCAATTAACTAAACATTTTTAAAGGTAAAAAATATGTCGATAAAAATAATACCACATACTGACATATTTCCTTAAATTGCTCAAATTCCACGATTAATTCTGAATGAAATATTCAATACATTTTTAATAAATGTTCTATTTTTTACCTGGTTATAATTAAATCATTACTGTTTCTGCAGAAGCTCTGTTTTACACCTTTACTGCATGCACCATTGTGTATCCGTTTACTTCACCTGTCTTCTTAATCCTAGAAAATCCTACACCTTGAAATGCGTGAACCAATTTCCATTTTCTTTTTGCATTTTCTTAGACTCCAGACGCTCTATTTAAACAAAACCAAATGCACCGCCTTCGTCTTCTAATTTCAGCGCAGAAAGGGGGTGGAACGACGTCATCGGGACGATTTAGTGCTGAAATTCAGTTTTCAGATAAATATTCAGCAATGTACAACATTACAATGTGTGTTTTATAAAATCATTACTGACTTTTCTGTTTAACTGGGAGGCAGCTTTAAGTAAGAAAATAAAAATGACCTGCATGTTAATTACAATCATTTTAAAATAAAGACTTTGCAAAGGAGATACATATTGTAAACATAAAGTAAAGAGCTGCATGATGTGGAAAAGCCACAGAAATTATTCAACACATCATTCTCACAATGGAGTTTCTTACAGTTGTACACTCTGAGTGGAAAATTGTTGAAAGTGTGTTGTGACCATTTGAATATATTTTCTTGGCAAATTAAAAACTAGCCCTCTTCTCCACTGTTCTATTTACATGACACTTTTTTTATGTTGGACTTTCCACTCGAAAAACAAATGCGTTCTGAAGGTCACTGAGAATATCAGATTGCACAGAAGAGGACAAAACAATGCTTTATATTCAAATCTCTATAATTAATCATCCATGTCAATTTATTGCCAAATTTCTAGAAGGGGCGTTAGAACAGGAGTTAAGGGGCACGGTGGTTTAGTGGTTAGCACGGTTCGCCTCACACCTCCTAGGGTCCGGGTTTGATTCCCATCTCGGCCATGTGTGTGTGGAGTTTGTTCTCCGGGTTCTCTGGGTTTTTTCTCCGGGTTCTCCTGGTTTCCTCCCGGTCCAAAAACATGCACGGTAGGTTGATTGGCACCTTGGAAAATTGTTGTCCCTAGTGTAGTGTACGATTGTGTGTGTGTGTGTGTGTGCCCTGTGATGGGTTGGCATTCCATCCAGGAGTGTATCCTGCCTTAATGCCCATAGACTGCCTTGAGATAGGCACAGACTCCACCGTGACCCAAGGGAAGATCGGATATAGCAGTAGAAGATGAATGAATGATTGAATACACAGGAGTTATGTTGCAAGCTCTTAGCTGCCACGCCTCTTGAGCCTTCCATGGCTCTGCAAGCCCACCTGCACGGCCACTCAGAAAGGACCAGAGAAACACTCAGAAGCTCAGAAAGAATCCCCCAGAGGAGGGGTCGTGTGGCTGAACTGATCCAGCTTCAGAAGTTCCAGCTGAAAGAACAGGAGACTCGAGTCTGAGACTCGGCTCAAACACTTTGGTTGGAACTAAACCTCCTTCTGAGACTTCAGATCAAGGACTTCATCTAAAGCGCACAGAGATTCTCCCGGACTCTTGTTCGACTTGCAACAAAACCAATGCAAGTAACAAATGCTAAGTACTTTAGCGTATGTAAGTGGAGCCCCTTTTAATTAAGGTGAATTTAAAATTCTTTTATGATTCTCATTACGGTGAGCTAAACTTGCCATCTCTCTCTACAGTTTCCAATTCCATCTGCCTCTTTTCACCTCACTTCCTACCTCTCTACCTCCTTACTCTCTCATTATTGTTTGTTGTAGTTTAGTACGTTATGTCTAGTCTCTCATTCGAAGCTCATGTAGATAACATTACCAAAGATAGCATTTTTTCCATCTCAGAAATATCGCTAAGATTAGGAATATATTGTCAATTAACGATGCAGAAAAACTAGTCCATGCTTTTATCACATCCAGGCTGGATTACTGTAATGCTTTACTGTCTGGATGTTCAGCACGGTGTATAAATAAACTTCAGTTAGTTCAGAACGCGGCAGCGAGAGTGCTCACTAGAACTAGGAGATATGAGCACATCACCCCTGTCCTATCCACACTGCACTGGCTCCCAGTGAAATTCCGCATCGAATTTAAAATATTACTATTAACTTATAAAGCACTGAATGGTCTCGCCCCACAGTACCTGACAGAACTATTAGAGCCTTATGTTCCACCACGCCTGCTTCGATCAAAGTATGCAGGCTGTCTGTCAGTACCACGTATTAGGAAAATTACAGCGGGGGGCAGAGCTTTCTCTTACAAAGCCCTCAAAGTTATGGAACTCCCTCCCGATTAATGTTCGAGAATCAGACACAGTCTCAGTGTTTAAGTCCAGGGTGAAAACTTTCTTATTTAACCAAGCTTTTAGTGAATAGTCCTACCTTAGATAAAGGAGTAGATCTGGGGGGCACATGGATGTTGAGTATTATAGTGATCTGGTGTGTTTAGTTGCTGTCTGCCTCACTCTCATTAATCACTCAGGTTTGTGGTGGTGAGAGTGACTGTTTGCTTACACATCAGGAAGCTCTCATGTCTGTGTTTCCCTCTGATTCTCCTTTTAGTTATGCTGTTATAGTTAATCCTGCCGGAGTCCACGTTTGCACTCGACACTAAATATACACACATGGTAAGCTGCAGAATATTAGATTCATAAACAGAAATCTATGTGAAGCAGAAAAGGTCAGAATAAGGCGAGGAAGAGACGTGACATTTATTTGAAGAGAGGGAAGAGAATGGAGGAAGGAACAGAAGATGTTTATTTGAATACATTTTCTTTGCAAATAAAAATGAAGCCGTGTTTTCTATTGTTGGATTTGCAGACAAAATAAAGCTTCACCTCATACTTAGTTGCAACTGTGAGAAGTGCTGTTTTCCATTGTAAGAGAGAAGTGTCTATCATTTGGCATCATGTTTCACTACATCAGCGAGAAAATCTTTCTAAAAACCAATCATGCGAATTCAGTTCTCATCTCTATGCAAAAACGAACACAAGTCCGGATTTGCAGCAGTCACAGTGTCTGGATTTACAGACTGGAATAGCTCCTCACGATGGCAGCTCCAACAGCCTCAATATTCTTTGTGGGTTCGACACTGGGTCCAGTTCTTCAAACTTGGGAGACAATCATGCTGTCCCCATTACATTTACAAAGCATCAGTTTTATACTAAATGCCTTTTGTGCACCACTCTACCGCTACATTTCAATGAAGGCTAAGGAGTTCCACACAAGTGCAGATGTTCCAGAGTCGATAATACATTATTCCATAATTTCCTATATGTTCTTTATAAGAATTATTCTTTACTTTGACTTAAAAGCATTTTTTGAAAGTTCTCTCTCTCTCTTTCTCTGACATTCTCCTTTGAACAGCTTACTTAGCCCACATAGGCTCCTTAACAAAAATGGAAAGTTCTCCCTAAATTCTAAGTTTGGTAAACAACATGAAGTGGTGCTGGTTCAGGATGTAAGAGAAAGGATAGATGAGACGGGCCAACTAAAAACTTACTTCAACTTGTTTGTTTTCAGTCGGAATGCAAGTGTGTTCACACTTAACACAGCATACCTCCATCCATTCATCCATCCTCCAGTCTCAATTCTCTCCTCTCTATTGCTTCTTGTCTCACTCATTAGTTAGATAATTTACAGTTGTGTGCTCTTTACTGCTGGTTTCCACACGATTCAACCTCCATTTCCATATGAGGACTGAGTCACATAACAGCAACCACAACCAAATTACCAGAACGTCAATTTGGTACAGTGAATTTTCAGTTCGGATCAGCGGTCCATTTTTACAATGCACAGCAAGCTTAGAAAACATTTCTTAAGCATAGAAATCGGATCATACATCTTAGATAGTTTACATAACACACAACAAAAAATTATTAAGAACCTTTTTGTGATGACCTAAACAACCATTACATTGGCCTGGAGAAAAAAAGCCAAATATAAATAAAATGGATTAACAAATTGAATGTCTGCTGAAACAGCCAAAGCTTACGCAATCACCTTTAAAACTCTTCTTTAAAACAAGAACACTGTTTTACATTTGAGAAAAGCAATGCAAAGCACCAGACTAAATAACCCAAATTCTGCTTCAAATACCAAACCAAAAAAAAAAAAAAAGCTGGAAGACTGAGCTTATACAAAGAGATTCTACATTTAAGTGAAAAGAAGAGACTTGCTGAATTTGATGTTTTATGTATAAAAAGCATTCAGTCCTTTCAGAATGATGCAAATACAAACTCATTAGATGATATAGTTCCATTATATTGTTTTACAATAATCGATCTAAAATAGAATCATAAGGGTTATGATTCAAGGGCTGGAAGTTTAACAGCCATAATTAAGCAATTGTGTTGTGTATGAAGATCAATCTTTCTCAGTATTTCATTCTTCTTTACACTATTCCTTTTGTTCATTGAGGTTTGGGGGCATTTGTATTAGCCAGTTTTGTTCATTTTTGCTATAGAATTCATCTGGGTTAAGGTATGAGACATTACAATAGTTTAAAGAAGTAAAGGCTGAGAAATGCAGTCTGCCACTTGAAGGGACACAAGATGCAAATATTCATGGTCTTTATTTAAACTAACCAATGATGCAAAAATAAACTTGAGAAAAGGGAAAATACGTAAAATCAGGAATAGAAACAGTAAACAATGACCATAAAGAAAATACACTATAAGGGATGAACTATCTCTCTCAGAACAACCTTCTAGACCCCAACCAATCTGGCTTCAAAGCAGCACATTCCACAGAGACTGCTCTCCTGGTAGTCAGGGAAAAGCTTCATGCTGTCAGATCTGACAGATTATCCTCCGTCCTCATCCTGTTCGATCTTTCAGCAGCTTTTGATACAGTGAACCACAAAGACCCTGTTAGCTACCCTCAGGAGTCTTCGGTATCTCTGGAGCTGCATGGAATTGGTTTTCCACATACCTGGAAGGTCGATCATTTCAGGTAATCATGGAGAGGATCTACATCTGCTCCACGCAGCCTCACCACTGGTGTACCACAAGGCTCAGTACTTGGTCCTCTTCTTTTCTCACTCTATACTTCTTTCTCTCGGTAAAGTCATCTCCTCTCATGGATTTTGACTATCACTGCTATGCTGATGACACTCAACTAATCTTCTCCTTCCCTCCATCAGATACAACAGTGTCTGCTAGAATATCAGCCTGTCTATCTGACATCGCTTCATGGATGCTCGTTCATCAGCTGAAACTCAACCCGAAGAAAACGGAACTGCTGGTGATCCCATGTGATTAATCTCCTGGTCAGGATCTCAGCATAACTCTCCATAACTCTCTACTTTCTCCCTCCACCACTGCTCGCAATCTCGGGGTAACTATAGACAATCAATTATCTTTCTCATGCCATATTTCTAACGTTTCTCGCTCTTGTCGTCACTTTCTCTACAACATCAGAAGGATTCGACCATTTTTATCCACACAGGCTGCTCAGGTCCTGGATCAGTCTCTCATCATCTCGAGACTGGACTACTGTAACTATCTGCTGGCAGGTCTACCTCAGAACGCTATTCGTCCACTGCAAATGATTCAAAATGCAGCTGCGCGACTCGTGTTCAACCTGCCTAAATTCTCTCGCACCACCCCACTGCTGCGCTCGCTCCACTGGCTTCCTGTAGCTGCACGCATCAGATTCAAAACACTGACGCTCGCCTACAAAGCCAAAAATGGATCTGCACCTTCTTACCTCCGAAACCTCATCACCTCTCGTACTGCACCTCGCTGCCTGAGAGCATCTAGCACTGCTCGTGCCTGGTTCCACCATCTCTCAGGGTAAAAGGTAAGACCAGCTCAAGGCTCTTCTCTGTTCTGCCACCGAGGTGGTGGAACGAACTTCCACTGGATGTCCGAACAACGAAGACACTGTCTACTTTCAAATATCGATTGAAGACCTACCTCTTCCAACAACACCTATCCTAACATTCCTTTTTATTCTCTTATATATCTCACTGTCCAGAAATCCATAAAAAAAAATCAACTGTCTATCCTTGTGTACTTAAGTTTGTATTTACCCTTCTTGTATGAATCTTATCCTTAGAGCGAGACCTAAAGCACTTCTTGTACGTCGCCCTGGATAAGGGTGTCTGCTAAATACTGCAAATGTAAATGTAACTCTCCACAACTCTCTACTTTCTCCCTCCACCACTGCTCGCAATCTTGGGGTAACGATGGACAATCAATTATCTTTCTCTTCCCATATTTCTAACGTTATTCGGCTCTTGTCGACACCTTCTCTACATCAGATGGATTCGACCATTTCTATCCACAAAGGCTGCTCAGGTCCTGGATCAGTCTCTCGTCATCTCGAGACTGGACTACTGTAACTCTGTGCTGGCAGGTTCTACCTCAGAACGCTATTCGTCCACTGCAAATGATCCAAAATGTAGCTGTACGACTCGTATTCAACCTACATAAATTAAACCTGCTTCCACCTTCTCTCAGGGTAAAGGATTCATCACTTTTGTTTTTGTTTGCTACCATCTTGTGGTTGAAGTGATGTATTGCAGGTGTCAATAAGTCAAAATGTGCATCATTTAGTTTTTCTGAATTATTGGGTTTTATGTTGCTAAGTTGCTGCCTGTACTGATTATGTATAACTATATAACCAAATAAATATGTGCTGATCACAACAGGCATATTGCTGTCTTAATTTTAAATCTACCGGTACAGAAAATATTAATTGGTACACATAATATTAATTTCCATTTTATTTAAACTTTCCTACGTGTAGGAAAGTCTTTCTATTCAACTCTACACAAAAAATAACACAAAATAACACAAAAAATATGTATGAAAGTTTAGCGCTATAAACAGAAAATCACAGTAGAAGTGGCAAATTTACACACAGTGTATTTACATTGCTTTCTCAGTATTCTTATAAAAAGTATTGAACACTAAGGTACACTGATGCATTAAATCCTTTAGTTCAACATCATTTACATGACTTTCTCCATTTTAATGTGTCCAGTGGGCAGATACGATTAGATTAGATTAAATTTATAGTCATTGAGCAGAGTACATGTCCAATAAAATACATCTGTCACCTAACCAGATGTGCAAATGGAAATGTATACAATTAAATAAATAATTATATATATATATATATATATATATATATATATATATATATATATATATATATATATATATATATATATATATATATATATATATATAGTACATTATCTCCGGAAGGGAAGTAAGGGATGCCGTCAAGCTGAAGAAGGAGTCCTTCCGAGCCTGGTTGGCTCTCGGGACCCCTGAGGCAGCTGATGGGTACCGTCAGGCCAAGCGGGCTGTGGCCCGGGTGGTTGTTGAGGCAAAATCTCGGGTATGGGAGGAGTTCGGAGAGGCCATGGAGAGGGACTATCGGTCGGCCTCAAAGAAGTTCTGGCAAACCGTCCGGACATATCAGAAGGGGGAAGCAGTGCCCTGCCAAAACTGTCTACAGTGGAGGTGGGGATCTGTTGACTTCAACTGGGGACATCATCGGACGGTGGAAGGAATACTTTGAGGATCTCCTCAACCCCGGAGTCATGCCTTCCGATGAGGAAGCAGAGGCCATGGGCTCACAGAAGGTGGCGTCATCTATCACCCAAGCTGAAGTCACTTAGGTAGTTGAGAAGCTATCTCGGTGGCAGAGCAGCGGGGGTGGATGAGATCCGCCCTGAGTACCTGAAGTCTCTGGATGTTGTGGGGCTGTCTTGGCTGACACGCCTCTGCAACATCGCGTGGCAGCTGGGGACGGTGCCTCTGGATTGGCAGACCGGGGTGGGGTGGTGGTTCCTCTTTTTAAGAAAGGGGACCGGAGGGTGTGCTCCAACTATAGGGGGATCACACTCCTCAGCCTTCCTGGGAAAGTCTATGCCAGGGTACTGGAGAGGAGAATTCGGCCTTTAGTCGAACCCCGGATTCAGGAGGAACAATGCGGTTTTCGACCTGGCCGTGGAACACTGGACCATCTCTATACCCTCTACAGGGTGATGGAGGGATCATGGGAGTTTGCCCAACCGGTCCACATGTGCTTTGTGGATTTGGAGAAGGCATTCGACCTGTGTCCCTCGCTGCACTCTGTGGGGGGTGCTCTGTTGAGTATGGCGGCTCGGTCTCTGTATGCACGGAGCAGGAGTTTGGTTCGCATTGCCGGCAGTAAGTCAGACCTATTTCCGGTGCATGTTGGACTCCGGCAAGGCTGCCCTTTGTCACCGGTTCTGTTCATTATTTTTATGGACAGAATTTCTAGGAGCAGCCAGGGGCTGGAGGGAGTCTGGTTTGGGGACCACAGGATCTCGTCTCTGCTTTTTGCCAGATGATGTTGTCCTGTTGGCTCCATCAGGCCAAGACCTTCAGCATGCACTGGGAAGGTTTGCAGCCAAGTGTGAAGCAGCTGGGATGAAGATCAGCACCTCCAAGTCCGAGGCCATGGTCCTTAGCCGCAAAAAGGTGGTTAGCCCACTTCAGGTTGGTGGAGAGCTCCTTCCCCAAGTGGAGGAGTTCAAGTATCTTGGGGTCTCGTTCACGAGTGAGGGGAGGATGGAACGGGAGATCGACAGGCGGATCGGTGCAGCCTCTGCAGTAATGCGGTCGATGTACCGGTCCGTCATAGTGAAGAGGGAGCTGAGCCAAAAGGCAAAGCTCTCAATTTACTGGTCGATCTACGTTCCTACTCTCACCTATGGCCATGAGCTTGTGGGTCATGACCGAAAGGACGAGATCCCGGATACAGGCGGCCGAAATGAGCTTCCTTCGCAGGGTGGCTGGGCGCTCCCTTAGAGATAGGGTGAGAAGTTCAGTCACTCGGGAGGAGCTCGGAGTAGACCCGCTGCTCCTCCACATCGAGAGGGGCCAGCTGGCGTGGCTCGGGCATCTATTTCGGATGCCTCCTGGGCGCCTTCCAGGGGAGGTGTTTCGGGCATGTCCCTCCGGGAAAAGGCCTCGGAGGAAGACCCAGAACACGTTGGATGGACTATGTCTCTCGACTGTCCTGGGAACGCCTCGGTGTCCCCCCGGGGGAGCTTGTGGAAGTGGCTGGAGAGAGGGAAGTCTGGGCATCTCTGCTTATACTGCTGCCCCCGCGACCCAGTCCCGGATAAGCGGAGGAAGATGGATGGATGGATGGATGGATATTGTACATTACATATGATTTTGCCCAGTTTTTGTTCTATTAGACCTTTACAGATTATCCTTCTTTATCTTGTGGAAGATATTCCCGTCTGACTGCACCTTCCAGCTCACCGTAATATTCTGCTGCATGCCTTTATCCTTTAGTTTCTGCTTAATCTGTGATCACAATCAAGACATAATGACAAAGGGACAAGGTCGTAGGCAAAGATATCAGAGCAAAGAATGAATTAAACGAGAATGACAGAAATCTGAGTAGCATTAAGAAATCCTAACAGAAACATCATGTGACTCACCTGCTCTAAAATGGAGGACTGTACATCAGAATCAAGCACACTCCCATCAGAATTAACCTGCAGTCTCATTATCTGACTCCTCGATGGGAAATCTGTAGAATTCACACACACACACACACACACACACACACACACACACATTAACTGCATTAACATGAATTTGCTTTTAAATGCTTTTTTGTCTCCTCAAATATCCTCTATATATATTTCTAAAAGAGACTCCAGAAAGCACTAGACATTTCAATTAAAGGATTATAAGCATTAACAATTGAGTTAATCATAAAAACAAGATAAGATAAATTGTCTATCCTCTCTTTCGGCTGCTGTTGTAAGGGGCCTCCACATCCTTATATTTGGATTGGAGCATATTTTAAACCCTTACACAACCCTCCTCATTTTTCCGGGCTTGGGGCCGACACTACAAATGCACTGGCGTGAGCAACCATAGAGGGGA
>JACRUU010000007.1:4058118-4073118 GCA_030449085.1 Kryptopterus vitreolus
TTGCTACACATTAATTAACGACAGGCGCCATAAAAACCATAATGTTTATAATGTGCAATAATAACCCACGGAAAAGAATGGATATTACATTTTATTACATTTGAAACTAATAGTCTTAGCTATCTGGAGAACTAAGAAGAACTATTGTGGGGAAAAAGTATTGTGGGAGACGCACCTGGGGAGTATTGTGGGAAAACTATTGTAGAGACGCACTGGGGAGTATGGGAAAGTATTGTGGGAAAAGTATGGGGAGTGGGGAGACTGCACTGGGAGTATTGTGGGAAAAGTAGTGGGGAAACGCACTGGGGAGTATTGTGGGAAAAGTACTGCGGAGACGCACTGGGGAGTATTGTGGGAAAAGTACTGGGGAGACGCACTGGGGAGTATTGTGGGAAAAAGTATGGGGCAGTGGGGAAAGTACTGGGGAGATATGGGAGACGCACTGGGGAGTATTGTGGGAAAAGTACTGGGGAGACGCACTATTGTGGGAAAAGTATTGGGAGACGCACTGGGGAGTATTGTGGGAAAAGTATGGGGAGTAGAGACTGGGGAGTATTACAGGGAAAAGACTGGGAAAACTGGTAGGTTGGACGCACTGGGGAGTATTGGGGAAAAGACGCACTGGGAATTGTGGGAAAAGTACTGGGGAGTATTGTGGGAAAAGTACGCACTGGGGAGTATTGTTGGGAAAGTACTGGGGAGTATTGTAGAGACACTGGGGAGTATTGTGGGAAAAGTAAACTCACTGGGAGTGGGGAGTAAAAGTACTGGGGAGACGCACTGGGGAGTATTGTGGGAAAAGTACTGGGGACGGACTGGGGAGTATTGTGGGAAAAGTATTGTATTGTGGAGACGCACTGACGCACTGGGGAGTATTGTGGGAAAAGTACTGGGGAGACGCACTGGGGAGTATTGTGGGAAAAGTATTGGGGAGACGCACTGGGGATATTGTGGGAAAGTACTGGGGATTGTGGGAAAAGTATTGGGGAGACGCACTGGGGAGTATTGTGGGAAAAGTATTGGGGAGTACTGGGGAGACGCACTGGGGAGTATTGTGGGAATTGTGGGAAAAGTACTGTGGGGAGACGCACTGGGGAGTATTGTGGGAAAAGTACTGGGGAAACGCACTGGGGAGTATTGTGGGAAAAGTACTGGGGAGACACTGGGGATGGGGAAAATTAAGTATTGTAGAGACGCACTGGGGAGTATTGTGGGAAAAGTACTGGGGAGACGCACTGGGGAGTATTGTGGGAGACGCACTGGGGAGTATTGTGGGAAAAGTACTGTATTGGGAGACGCACTGGGAATTGTGGGAAAGTATGGGGAAACGTGTGGGAAAAGTACTGTGGGAGACGCACTGGGGAGTATTGTGGGAAAAGTATTGTATTGGGGAGACGCACTGGGGAGTATTGTGGGAAAAAGTATAGGGGAGACGCACTGGGGAGTATTGTGGGAAAAGTATTGGGTAGACTGGGGAGACGCTCCGGGGTATTGACTGGGGAAGTATTGTGGAGTATTGTGGGAAAAGTATTGGGGAGACGCACTGGGGAGTATTGTACGCACTGGGGACTGGGGAGTATTGTGGGAAAAGTATTGGGGAGACGCACTGGGGAGTGGGATATTGTGGGAACGCACTGGGGGGTATTGTACTGGGGAAACTGGGGAGTATTGTGGGAAAAGTACTGGGGAGTATTGTGGGAAAAGTATTGGGGAGACGCACTGGGGAGTATTGTGGGAAAAGTACTGGGGAGACGCTCCGGGGGGGTATTGTGGGAAAAGTATTGGGGAGTATTGTGGAAAAGTATTGTAGACGCACTGGGGAGTATTGTATTGTGGGAAAAGTATTGGGGAGACGCACTGGGGAGTATTGTGGGAAAAGTATGGGGAGACGCTGGGGAGATTGTGGGAAAAGTACGCACTGGGGAGTATTGTGGGAAAAGTACTGGGGAGACGCTCCGGGGGAGTATTGTGGGAAAAGTATTGGGGAGACGCACTGGGGGAGTATTGTGGGATTGTGGGAAAAGTATTGGGGAGACGCACTGGGGAGGTATTGTGGGAAAAGTATTGGGGAGACTGGGGAAGTAAGATGAACGCACTGGGGTATTGTGGGAAATAACCACTGGGGAGTTTGTGGGAAAAGTATTGGGGAGACGCACTAACTGGGGAGGTATTGTGGGAAAAGTATTGGGGAGACGCACTGGGGAAATAAGACCTTATTGTGGGAAAAGTATTGGGGAGACGCACGGTGACTAAGTAAGATGAATAAATAACCTTTGCGTAATCTCTGAGTAAATAACCTTCGCTATAAATAAACTCCGTTCTGGTTGTGAAGTCGAGTTCAGAGTAAATAAAACCGAACGTGATCTGCTCGGAGGAGGAAGCAGAAATGTAGTCGCTCCTCCGAGAGGCAGCGTCGGCCGCGCCGGCTGCGCTCGCAGACAGGAAGTGTCCTCAGAGATCGGGTACGAGCTGCAGGAAGTGTTGCGTAACCGGGGATGAAGCAAGCGTGGCTCACCTGCTCCACCTCACACAGCTTATCCAGAGAGGCTTTGAATTTCTTCATGCAGGCGTCGGCCAGGTTCAGATGAGTGGAGTACTGCAGCACACACACACACCACACACACACACACACACACACACACACATAAACACACGCCCAACACAAAAACACCACAACACTATGGGGAACAACACTGACCAGACTCAGCTCTTTCTGGTACTGGGGCATCTTCTTCAGCATCTGCGAGAGATCTTTAAGGTTGGCCTGAAGACACAGAGCAGGCGTCAGAGGAATAAAGCACGACCCTGCTAGAGTATGACATCGCTTGTGGCGGATCGATACGATACTTAACGACACCGTTGAACGATACGATACAAACCTAAACATGTTTTGGATACAGTAATTGATACATTGTTCAAAAATGCACGGTTTTGATGTTTTATTTATTTCAACACCTAAACAATAAATAAATAAATAGATGGATAAATAAATAAATAAATAAAGACACCACACCTTATCTGTGTTCATCCTCTTACTTTCACAGAAGCTACGCAGCAGCTCGGTCACTTTCCTAAAAACGGACCAAGATTTAGTTCCAATGGTGGGCATTGTTAATAAAGGCATGTGCATGAGTGTGTGTGTGTGTGTGTGTGTGTGTGTGTGTGTGTGTGTGTGTGTGTGTGTGTGTGTGTGATGCTCTTACTTAGTGACATCAGCAATATGCATGTGTCTGAGCTGCACCCAGAGCTCATCGTCTTCGTCCAGGAGAACCTCCTTTGTCTTGTTGTCCCCAAGCCCTGTGGTTTCGTACCTGTAACCCAAGACAAGAAATGGATTCAAAATAAACAATTACATTAAAGTTTTAAATATTTAATTATATAAAAAAATAAGTAAAACTATTGTGGACATGTACTGGGGAGACGCACTGGGGAGTATTGTGGAGAAAGTATTGTAGAGACGCACTGGGGAGTATTGTGGGAAAAGTATTGTATAGACGCACTGGGGAGTATTGTGGGGAAAGTATTGTATAGACGCACTGGGGAGTATTGTTGGGAAAGTATTGTAGAGACGCACTGGGGAGTATTGTGGGAAAGTAGTATTGGGGAGACGCACTGGGGGGTATTGTGGGAAAAGTATTGGGGAGACGCACTGGGGGGGAGTATTGTGACGCAATGGGGAGTATTGTGGGGAAAGTATTGTAGAGACGCACTGGGGAGTATTGTGGGAAAAGTATTGGGGAGACGCACTGGAGGAGTATTGTGGGAAAAGTATTGTATAGACGCACTGGGGAGTATTGTGGGAAAAGTATTGGGGAGGGGGGGGGGGGGGGGGGGGTGGGGACGCGCACTGGGGAGTATTGTGGGGAAAAGTATTGGGGAGACGCACTGGGGAGTATTGTGGGAAAAGTATTGGGGAGACGCACTGGGGAGTATTGTGGGAAAAGTATTGTATAGACGCACTGGGGAGTATTGTGGGAAAAGTATTGGGGAGACGCACTGGGGAGGGGAGTATTGTGGGAAAAGTATTGTATAGACGCACTGGGGAGTATTGTGGGAAAAGTGTGGGAAAAGTATTGGGGAGACGCACTGGGGAGTATTGTGGGAAAAGTATTGGGGAGACGCACTGGGGAGTATTGTGGGAAAAGTATTGGGGAGACGCACTGGGGAGTATTGTGGGAAAAGTATTGTAGAGACGCACTGGGGAGTATTGTGGGGAAAGCATTGGGGAGACGCACTGGGGAGTATTGTGGGGAAAGCATTGGGGAGACGCACTGGGGAGTATTGTGGGGAAAGCATTGGGGAGACGCACTGGGGAGTATTGTGGGAAAAGTATTGGGGAGACGCACTGGGGAGTATTGTGGGAAAAGTATTGTATAGACGCAATGGGGAGTATTGTGGGGAAAGTATTGTATAGACGCACTGGGGAGTATTGTATGAAAAGTATTGGGGAGACGCAATGGGGAGTATTGTGGGAAAAGTATTGTAGGGAGACGCACTGGGGAGTATTGTGGGAGAAAGTATTGTAGGAGACGCACTGGGGAGTATTGTGGGAAAAGTATTGGGGAGACGCACTGGGGAGTATTGTGGGAAAAGTATTGGGGAGATGGGAGACGCACTGGGGAGTATTGTGGGAAAAGTATTGTATAGGGAGACGCACTGGGGAGTATTGTGGGAAAAGTATTGGGGAGACGCACTGGGGAGTATTGTGGGAAAAGTATTGGGGAGACGCACTGGGGAGTATTGTGGGAAAAGTATTGTAGAGACGCACTGGGGAGTATTGTTGGGAAAGTATTGTAGAGACGCACTGGGGAGTATTGTTGGGAAAGTATTGTAGAGACGCACTGGGGAGTATTGTGGGAAAAGTAGAGACGCACTTGTAGAGACGCACTGGGGAGTATTGTTGGGAAAAGTATTGTAGAGACGCACTGGGGAGTATTGTTGGGAAAGTATTGTAGAGACGCACTGGGGAGTATTGTGGGGAAAAGTATTGTAGAGACGCACTGGGGAGTATTGTGGGAAAAGTATTGTATAGACGCAATGGGGAGTATTGTGGGGAAAGTATTGTATAGACGCACTGGGGAGTATTGTGGGAAAAGTATTGGGGAGATTGGGGAGACGCACTGGGGAGTATTGTGGGAAAAGTATTGTATAGACGCAATGGGGAGTATTGTGGGGAAAAGTATTGTATAGACGCACTGGGGAGTATTGTGGGAAAAGTATTGGGGAGACGCAATGGGGAGTATTGTGGGAAAAGTATTGTATAGACGCAATGGGGAGTATTGTGGGGAAAGTATTGTATAGACGCACTGGGGAGTATTGTATGGGAAAAGTATTGTAGAGACGCACTGGGGAGTATTGTGGGAAAAGTATTGTATAGACGGGGAGTATGTGGGAAAAGTATTGGGGAGACATGCATATGTGGGGAATTGTGGGAGTATTGTATAGACTGGGGAGTATTGTGGGAAAAGTATTGTAGAGACGCACTGGGGAGTATTGTGGGAAAAGTATTGGGGAGACGGGGGGTATTGTGGGAAAAGTATTGGGGAGACGCACTGGGGAGTATTGTGGGAAAAGTATTGTATAGGGAGACGCACTGGGGAGTATTGTGGGAAAAGTATTGGGGAGACGCACTGGGGAGTATTGTGGGAAAAAGTATTGGGGAGACGCACTGGGGAGTATTGTGGGGAAAGCATTGGGGAGACGCACTGGGGAGTATTGTGGGGAAAAGTATTGGGGAGACGCACTGGGGAGTATTGTGGGAAAAGTATTGGGGAGACGCACTGGGGGGTATTGTGGGAAAAGTATTGGGGAGACGCACTGGGGAGTATTGTGGGAAAAGTATTGTAGAGACGCACTGGGGAGTATTGTGGGAAAAGTATTGTATAGATGCACTGGGGAGTATTGGGGGGAAAAGTATTGGGGAGACGCACTGGGGAGTATTGTGGGAAAAGTATTGTATAGACGCACTGGGGAGTATTGTGGGAAAAGTATTGGGGAGACGCACTGGGGAGTATTGTGGGAAAAGTATTGTATAGGGAGTATTGTGGGGAAAGTATTGTATAGACGCACTGGGGAGTATTGTGGGAAAAGTATTGGGGAGACGCACTGGGGAGTATTGTGGGAAAAGTATTGTATAGACGCACTGGGGAGTATTGTGGGAAAAGTATTGGGGAGACGCACTGGGGAGTATTGTGGGAAAAGTATTGGGGAGACGCACTGGGGAGTATTGTGGGAAAAGTATTGTAGAGACGCACTGGGGAGTATTGTGGGGAAAAGTATTGGGGAGACGCACTGGGGAGTATTGTGGGAAAAGTATTGTAGAGACGCACTGGGGAGTATTGTGGGAAAAGTATTGGGGAGACGCACTGGGGAGTATTGTGGGAAAAGTATTGGGGAGACGCACTGGGGAGTATTGTGGGAAAAGTATTGTAGAGACGCACTGGGGAGTATTGTGGGAAAAGTATTGGGGAGACGCACTGGGGAGTATTGTGGGGAAAAGTATTGTAGAGACGCACTGGGGAGTATTGTGGGAAAGTATTGTAGAGACGCACTGGGGAGTATTGTGGGAAAAGTATTGGGGAGACGCACTGGGGAGTATTGTGGGAAAAGTATTGGGGAGACGCAATGGGGAGTATTGTGGGAAAAGTATTGTAGGAGACGCACTGGGGAGTATTGTATTGTGGGAAAAGTATTGGGGAGACGCACTGGGGAGTATTGTGGGAAAAGTATAGGGGAGACGCACTGGGGAGTATTGTGGGAAAAGTATTGTAGAGACGCACTGGGGAGTATTGTGGGAAAAGTATTGGGGAGGAACACGTGGGAGCAGCTATAAAAAATATAATATAAATTATATAAACCAAACAAATAAATAAATAAATAAATAAATAAATAAATAAATAAATGCCGCTCACTTGTAGATGTCCTGATCGATGTCCAGCATGTCGTACACCATAGCCTGGAAGGTGAGCTCGTGCAGGATGGGAGAGATGGGGTCGTAGCCGCGATCCACGATCAGCAGCTGCGAGCGCGCTTTATCCGTACCCTGTCATCAAAAAACGCCGCGCGTCAGCCGCGTTCCCGGGATCACCGATTCGCGCACCATCAGACCACGACGTCATTCAATAAATCAATCGAACCACAGGCTCGTATTCCTGCCCGCATTATACTCGTATTTATACTCACTCAGAGTGTGTTGACAACACTAAAGCTTTCGTCCTAACCCGATTCTTTATACACTGACCATTTCTGCGTTTTTGTGAAGGAGTCTCCAGTGTCAGCACTTTTAAAGCACGAAGATGACGTCTTATTAACTCCCTAATATAACACTGTGCGATGTTGCAGGTCTGTAGAATGTCAGCTAACACGTTACGAAGTTCCTACATCTTATACATCAGTGACCACATAAACAATAAAACCAGCTACTATAATATACCGTCTATTAGGAGAACTATTAGTAAATAAACGAATAAAATAACTATTAAGAGAGGCAATAATGTGGCTATTAAGAGAACTGTTATTAGAACTAATACATATTAAAGGAATTAACCAAGAGGAAAACGATTAGTAAATAAAGTTACTATAAAGTCTAATAAACTAATAAACGTAATAACGCCCAATTACTATAAAGCCAGATGACCAGATGGCGTCAAAGTAAATGGGAGTAAACGTCTGTAACACTGTAAACTGTTAAATTAAAAAAGCTGAAGGGGGAAAAAAGCCAGACTTAGAGGTATATTATATTAGATTTGACATGTTTTAAGTTGTTAAGTCAATATTTTTTAAAATATTTTTGTCATGTCCTAAATTGTAAAAATGTGATTTTTTTTAAGCAAAACATTACCAAGTTATTATAACGCAGTAGCGTAGGCACCGCGTGTCACACCTAAACCTTCACTAATGTCTCACCTGAATCAATCCATCTCTCATATCATCATTATGACACCATGACTATGGAAACCATCAATATAAACAAGGAGCGCATTATAACAGAGGAGCAGCGCATTATAACAGAGGAGCAGCGCATTATAACAGGAGCAGCGCACTGTAATACCAGAGGAGCAGCGCATTCTAACAGGAGCAGAGCATTGTTATTACAGAGGAGCAGCGCATTATAACAGAGGAGCAGCGCATTATAACAGAGGAGGAGCTCATTATAACGGGAGGAGCTCATTATAACGGAGGAGGAGCACATTATAACAGGAGCAGCGCATTATAACAGAGGAGGAGCGCATTATAACAGGAGCAGCGCACTGTTATAACAGAGGAGCAGCGCATTCTAACAGGAGCAGAGCATTGTTATAACGGAGGAGCAGAGCATTGTTATAACGGAGGAGCAGAGCATAACGGAGGAGCAGAGCATTGTTTTAACGGAGGAGCAGAGCATTGTTTTAACGGAGGAGCAGAGCATTGTTATAACGGAGGAGCAGAGCATTGTTATAACGGAGGAGCAGAGCATTGTTATAACGGAGGAGCAGAGCATTGTTATAACGGAGGAGCAGAGCATTGTTTTAACGGAGGAGCAGAGCATTGTTTTAACGGAGGAGCAGAGCATTGTTATAACGGAGGAGCAGAGCATTGTTATAACGGAGGAGCAGAGCATTGTTATAACGGAGGAGGAGCAGCGAATTATAATGGATGAGCAGCGCATTCTAACAGGAGCAGAGCATTGTTATAACAGATTATAACACATTATAACGGAGGAGCAGCGCACTGTAACAGAGAAGGAGCTCATTATAACAGGAGCAGCGCATTATAACAGGAGCAGAGCATTGTTATAACGGAGGAGCAGCGCATTATAACAGAGGAGGAACAGCGCATTATAACGGAGGAGGAGAAGCGCATTATAACGGAAAAAAAGCGCATTATAACGGAGAAGAAGCGCATTATAACGGAGAAGAAGCGCATTATAACGGAGGCGGAGCAGCGCATTATAACGGAGGGGCAGTGCATTATAACGGAGGGGCAGTGCATTGTTATAACGGAGGAGCGCATTATAACAGAGTGCTGCATCACACACAGGAATCTCATCCAGTGAGAATTTATGCTATAAAGAAGAAACCTAACGAACCCTCAACTCCTTTCAGCAGAGCCGCAGATGCACCGCCCACATTTCATCATGAACACGGTATTGTGTATAGTGTATAGTGTTTTCCTCATTAAATCATGCGACACGCGCGTGTAAATAGTGAGGGAAAGAGTGTACATGGAGAAATCTATTAAAGGTGATTAAGGGAATTAGGGAAACGTAGCAAAAAGCGAGCAGATACGCACCTTTAGTGCAGGAAAATACCGGCTGAGAAGGTGCACACCGAGAAACAGAGAGAAAGAGAAAAGGAACACTATATAAGCCAGCATAAGAGGAAGAGAAGAGGGAAAACAAAAGAAACAAAGGCAGGGTGAAGTTCAGTCATTTGGGGAAACTCAGTACGTCAATGTGAGCCGTATCGGACCAGACGCCGATCCGTCAATCAATCAATCAATCAATCAATGTGATCAGTGTGAAACGGATGGTCTCACCTCTCCCATGCTGGGGTTGTCTGCTTTGTGTGCGTTCAAGCGATCCAGTACCATCTCAGCCAGGGCCAAATTCTCCTTTGGACCCCTGAAGTAAAAACAAACACTCTCATTAGATGCGCTACACGGTCAAAAGTATTGGGACACCAGGGTTTTCCCGGCCAACAAGCATGTACCGGAATATCGTTCATTCATCTTCTACCGCTCTATCCGATCTTCCCTTGTGTCACGGGGAGTCTGTGTCTATCTCAGGCGTCTATGGGCATTAAGGCAGGATACACCCTGGATGGAATGCCAACCCATCGCAGGGCACACACACACACACACACTCATACACTAGGGACAATTTTCCAAGGTGCCAATCAACCTAACGGGCATGTTTTTGGACCGGGGGAGGAAACCGGAGAACCCGGAGAAAAACCTCCTGAGGCACGAGGAGAACATGCACAAACTCCACACACACATGGCCGAGACGGGAATCGAACCCTTTGTCTGTTCCCGATTCCCGGACTTCCAAGTCCGCCACCGCTCCTGCTCTCCGGTACTCCCGGTACCACGGCGCGCAGAGCGCAAGGCTCCCTAGCCTGTCTGGCCGCTCCGTATGAGCGGCGTCTCCTGAGTTCTTTATTCTAATAAATCCTGTTTTGTATGAATTCCGGATCTCCGCGTCTCTGTGCAGCGTCCACCGTTACACCGTGTTAAAATACAGGTTAGGAAAGGATCTATTTAGGTACATACATGTACATTTACAATTCAAAAGCGGATGCGGCTTGTATGCAGGTGCGGCTTATTTTTTTTTTTTGGGGTTTTTTTTTTTTTTTAATAGAGCGGATGCGGCTTATATCCAGGTGCGCTTTATAGTCCAGAATTTACGGTATATCTTTTAGTAAAATTAGTGATAAACATAAAGCGATATAATGGGGGGGGGGGGGGGGGGGGGGGTATACTAATAAACCAAATAAGTGTTTTTTTCCTCCTTCAAACTCGAGTCTTTGTCAGCGTTCCGGCTGCAGACGAGTGAAATGGGAATAGCGAAGGGGAACGTACTGGCGATAACAGATAGCCGGATATTCCTTCAGCGTGTCGCACAGTGTCGCGATCTGCTCCGCCATGGCCTCCATCATTCTAGCCTGCTGGTCCAGGTTTGTCCGGGTGGGGCTGTTGTAGAAAGAGTGCAGTGAAGCAGGGTCATCCAGAGAGAACACCTGCAAGGAGAACACACACACACACCACACACACACACACACACACGTGTAAATCAGTCACGACATTCAGTGTCTAAAGGCAGAATGTGAAGAATAATACAACCGGCTTTAGACAACACCATCGTTATTCATTCATTCATTCATCTTCTTCTACCACTTTATCCGATCTTCCCTCGGGTCACGGGGAGTCTGTGCCTATCTCAGGCGTCTATGGGCATTAAGGCAGGATACACCCTGGATGGAATGCCAACCCATCGCAGGACACACACACTCACACACACACACACACACACCACACACACACACACACACACACACACACATCCATACACTAGGGACAATTTTCCAAGGTGTCAATCAACCTACCGTGCATGTTTTTGGACCGGGGGAGGAGGAGGGGAAACCGGAGAACCCGGAGAAAAACCCCCTGAGGCACAGGGAGAACATGCAAAACTCCACACACACACTGGCCGAGACGGGAATCGAACCCGGACCCTGGCGGTGTGAGGAGAACATGCTAATCACTAAGCCACTGTGCCCCTTTACCCATTATTATTATTATTATTATTATTATTATTATTATTATTATTATTATTATTATTATTGTTATTATTCTTAAGAAGCGCAGTATTATACAGGAATCTCATCCAGTGAAAATGAATACCGTAAAATAACTCTGTATATATTTTTGTTTATTTTCTGTAGATTATAAATGATGGAAAGTTGTGTTGTTTTGTTTACAGGAGGAAAAAAAAAACACACACACACACACACACACACACACACACACACACACACACACAGTCTTTCCAAAAACGAATAAAATACATCCTAGAATCTCTGTTATAAAGAGTTATAATCTGTGTCTGCTATATTAATACATGTATGTCTGTTTATCCCTAAATCCATCCATCCATCCATCACCATTCGTCCCTCCATTTCTATCCACTCTGTCTGTCCATCATTCGACTCATCTATCTATAAAACGAGTAAGTGTAAAGTGTGTATAGATGCCGGTTAATAAATAAAAAGACGTAAAGGAAAAGCATCCACACACCTGGGATTCGTACGGTAAGAAGGATACGTTGATCTCCTTCAGCGTCTTGATGATTTTTGCGACTCTCGACCTCCCGATTTCAGCAAAAAGACCGTCCGGACAAGCTGGAGGTTAAAGGTGTTTCAATCAGCGTGCGGATTAAGAACAATAAAAACTCCTTTTATTTCTTTTATACCGCAGCAACTTGTGAAATGCTACGACGGGTGCATTTATTTTTGTGTTTAAGATCGATGTGTGTAAGATTTAAAGCTCGAGCTGCTGACGCTGGAGACTCCTTCCATAATCACCTGCATTTTAGTACCAAATTATAATATTTATAAGCTGTTACTATAGAAAGAACAGAAAATCAGTAACCAGACATAGTGTGTGTGTGTGTGTGTGTGTGTGTGTGTGTGTGTGTGTGGTCTTACTGTCTGTAAAGAAGATATGCACAGCCTTGTATGTAAAAGCCGTGTCTTTAAAGTCGCTAATCAGCGCGTGAACCGACTGCAGGGAGAAAAAACAAAATGACGTGATGATGAAAGTGTGATGTCATGCAGTCATTAATGCATATGAATGAAGGGGGCGTGGCGTGGCGTACCTTTGGTACAGGAGAGATGAGGTAAATGGCCTCCAGACTAGAGATCGGCTCTCTGCGCTTGTTAATGTCCTCCACGACTGCAATGATAAACAACGAGACACAGTTACACACGGCGCTGGAGATCCATCCTCGTCCTGGTCATCCTCAGAAACATGGATTTACAACTCGATTTATGTTAAAAGAGCAGGACATGATACAGGTACAGAACATTTTTAAGAGGAAAATGATGGGAACCATCATAATAATTCATTCATTCATCTTCTAGCGCTTTATCCGATCTTCCCTCGGGTCACGGGGAGTCTGTGTCTATCTCAGGCGTCTATGGGCATTAAGGCAGGATACACCCTGGATGGAATGCCAACCCATCACACACACACACACACACACACACACACTCACACACACACACACACACATTCATACACTAGGGACAATTTTCCAAGGTGCCAATCAACCTACCGTGCATGTTTTTGGACCGGGGAGGAAACCGGAGAACCTGGAGAAAAACCCCCTGAGACACAGGGAGAACATGCAAACTCCACACACACACATGGCCGAGACGGGAATCGAACCCGGACCCTGGAGGTGTGAGGCGAACGTGCTAAACACTAAACCACCGTGCCCCTTATAATATTAATAATAATAATAATAATAATAATAATAATAATAATAATAAAACTATCATTATCAATAATAATAATCTGTTATTTTTCATATCTGAATAATAATTTAATTAATTAATTAAACAGTTTTTATCTTTAAAGATACAAAAATTTATGTATTAAAATCTAATAATCTAATAACCATCATAATAATTCTAAAATAATAATGACATTATTATTATTATTATAATAATTACTATTAATAATAATAATAATAATGATAACAACAATAATAATACCATCATTATCAATAGTAATAATCATCTGTTCATATTCATAACTGAATAATAATTCAATTAATTAATTATAAACAATTTAGTGTTTAGAGATACAAAAATTAATGTATTAAAATCTAATAATTAAAAAAAAATGTAAATAAAAAGAATTTACTTTATACTCTTGACTATACAATACACTTATTATCATCAGTTCTTTACTATAATACTCTTTTTAAATAGTTAGAATAAATTCATTATTAATAATAATAATAATAATAATAATAATAACTGGTAATAGTTCATTGATACTTGTCATAGTAAATATTACATTATTTTTTTTTAATTATTACATCTTTAATTCATTCAATGCCTGTGCGTTTAAATACATTTTTAGATTTTGATGCCATGTTGTATTATAATTTACTATTTATTACTTAAAATAAATTAACAAATAAAAAAAAAACATCATCGTCAACATTTATTATAATTATTATTCATAATAATAATAATAATAATAATAATATAATAAATAGTAATACTAGAAGTAATATCAGTAGTAGTACAAGTAGATGTTCCACATGATACCAAGATATGTTTACACTGCAAATAAACAAGTAAACGCCGTTTGATCTCCCGTATCAGAATAAAGTAAGAACCCAATGTCACATGATTATATCAGTTATAGTACTTTTTAATCCTATTTGTTATTCAAGGGAGAAAATAACAAAATAAACACCTACAAACAAATCAAACTATTGAAACTATAAAACAGGTTTTATAACCCAACACTGATTTATATAATCAAATAATAATGAAAAATAAATAATAATAATAATAAATAATTAAATAATCATAAATGAGGGGCACGGTGGCTTAGTGGTTAGCATGTTCGCCTCACACCGCCAGGGTCTGGGTTCGATTCCCGTCTCGGCCATGTGTGTGTGTGGAGTTTGTGCATGTTCTCCCCGTGCCTCAGGGGGTTTTTCTCCGGGTTCTCCGGTTTCCTCCCCGGTCCAAAAACATGCACGGTAGGTTGATTGGCACCTTGGAAAATTGTCCCTAGTGTATGAATGTGTGTGTGAATGTGTGTGTGTGTGTGTGTGTGTGATGGGTTGGCATTCCATCCAGGGTGTATCCTGCCTTAATGCCCATAGACGCCTGAGATAGACACAGACTCCCCGTGACCCGAGGGAAGATCGGATAAAGCGGTAGAAGACGAATGAATGAATGAATAATAATAATGAAAATACTCAATAACAATAAGCAGAGGGACACCAGGACCCAGAATCCTCCGTGCTGGAGGAGTGACGTGATCACCACAAGAACGTTACTCACTGGTTACACCTTCAGCCATGATGTCCGACATCTTGCAGCACGAGGACAGGATCCTCATACTCATGTGATCAACAATGAGCACCTGCGAGGAGAAAACAAAGCGTCTTAATGAGTGCAGAACATCCAAACTACAGCGAGAGTACAAGCTGGGTGATATTACCTTCCACTCGCCATCTTTCTTCACACTCTTCAGGACTCCATTTAGGATTTCTGTAAACAAATAAGTCAATAAAAAAAAAAAAATAAATAAATAAAAAAGAGCGAGAGAGAGAGAGAGAGAGAGCGTACATTACTGTAGCTTCTGGTATAGCATGTGACACTGATGAGTAAGGAAATGTCAAAATTCAAGACGGGCAAGAAATACAGAATGAAATAGGAGTTAATAAATAAATAAATAAATAAATAAAATGTTTTAAAAATGGTCAATATT
>JACRUU010000007.1:4078118-4093118 GCA_030449085.1 Kryptopterus vitreolus
GTGTGTTTGTGGTGTTTGTGTGTGTGTTTGTGTTTGTGTTTGTCTGTCTATGTGTGTGTGTTGTGTCTGTCTGTGTGTGTTTGTCTGTGTGTGTGTTTGTGTGTGTGTGTTTGTGTCATGTGTGTGTGTCTATCTGTGTGTGTTTTTGTGTGTGTTTGTGTGTGTGTGTTGTCTGTGTGTGTGTGTTTGCTCTGTGTGTGTGTTTGTGTCTGTCTGTGTGTGTTTGTGTCTGTCTATGTGTGTGTTTTGTGTCTGTTCCTGTGTGTGGTGTTTTGTCTGTGGTGTGTTTGTGTCTTCTGTTGTGTGTTTGTGTCTGTCTGTTTGGTGTTTGTTTCTGTCTGGTGTGTGTTGTTGTCTGTCTGTGTGTTGTGTCCGTCTACATAACTAATGTTGTTTTCTTGTGATTGACACATAAAAGTTGTTTTCTCTTGATTGAGATTAAATTTTTTTAAAACAAACAAACAAACAAACAAACAAACAAACAAACACATAGTGCCTCAGATGGTGATGTTTATAATCCAGAACTCTGTACTTTTCTACCTGCCTGGAGTCGTTCATGTAAACAATGCAGGACATCTAACAGTGTTGCTGTTTTTTGATTGGATGGTCAGGAGTGCACTAGCCAGCTCACAACCCACATGTGTAGCAAACTGCTTACATAGGTTATAATTCTGTTTTTATTATTATTTACTTCCACTTATTTAAGAAATTGATTCGGTTGCAGATACACTTACAAGAACACGGACATCATGAGAAGTTTAGCGGTTAGCACGTTCGCCTCACACCGCCAGGGTCCGGGTTCGATTCCGTCCTCTCTCGGCCATGTGTGTGTGGAGTTTGTGCATGTTCTCCCCGTGCCTCAGGGGGTTTTTCTCCCGGTTCTCCGGTTTCCTCCCGAAAAACATGCACAGTAGGTTGATTGTCACCTTGGAAAATTGTCCCTAGTGTATAAGTGTGTGTGTGTGTGTGTCCTGGGACGGGTTGGCATTCCATCCAGGGTGTATCCTGCCTTAATACCCATAGACACCTGAGATAGGCACAGACTCCCCGTGACCCGAGGGAAGATCGGATAAAGCGCTAGAAGATTTTTTTGGACCGGGGGAGGAAACCGGAGAACCCGGAGAAAAACCCCCTGAGACACAGGGAGAACATGCACAAACTCCACACACACATGGCTGAGACGGGAATCGAACCCGGACCAATAAGGAATTTTGTGTTCCGGTGGTGACTGATTGTGGATCGAGCACAGGACAGGTTTGTGTTTCCCATTCATTACAGAAAAACAATGGTTGTTTACAAGGACACATGAACACTGTGCACAGGATGAAGAAGGAAAAGAATGTGCTTTTTATTAAAAAACAACAAAAACAAAAAAATAAATAACTGGAATACCGGGATGATTTACAGAACTGGGAATTTGCAGTAATTCAGTCCTGAGAGAGAAGAAACAGTCTCTCTCTCTCTCTCTCTCTCCGTCTCGTCTCTCCCTCTCGGTCTCTCCCTCTCTCTCAGGATCGGTCTTCCGTCTCCAGCTCCAGCTGTTTCAGCATCTTCTGCTCCCTCCGGACTCTCATGCGCTCTTTAAACTCCTCCAGCTCTTTCCTCTGGTTTTGGTGGAAAGAAAAAAAGTGTTATAAAGAACGTTCACGTCCCGGTGAAAACACGAGACAAAAGAACGGATGGAGACATGCAGAGAGATGGAAGAGAGAAAAAAAAAGGACGTCGACAAAAAGAGACAGGGAGAGAACAGGTGAGACAAGACAGAAAGAGAGACAAACAAAAACAGAGAGGAATTTATAAGAAAGGAATAAGAAATTGAGAAAAGTCAAGGAGAGAGAGAGAGAGAGAGAGAGATAGAGACAGAAGCATAGAAAGCCAGATAGAATAGACAGAGAGATAGAAAGATGAAAAACAGGTGGACAGGGAGAATGAGAGAGATGTACAGAAACAGAGAGATGGACAGAGGGAGAAAGAAAGAGAGACAGAGAGAGGAGACGAAAGACAGAGAGAGAGAGAGAGAGAGAGAGAGAGAGATGAGAAAAAAAGAGAGACAGAGACAAGGATGAAGAGAAACAGAAATGGAAATAGAAAAACTAGAGAGAGACGCAAAGATGAAAAAGAGAGAGAGAGAGAAGTAGAGCAATGAAAATAGACAGACACAGATAGAGGGATGAAGAGAAAGAGAGAGAAGTAGAACAATAAAAAGAGACACAGAGATATAACAAGAGACAAACTGATAGATCAAAACAAAACCAGATAGAAAAACAAAAAATCAAAACAGATAGATAGAGATAGAGAGAGAGAGAGATAGAGAGTAGAGAGAGAGAGAGAAGAGAGAGAGAGAGAGAGAGAATAGTATACAATGAAAGTAGATATACATAAAAAGAGAGAGAGAGTACACAGATAGAGGGATGGAGAGAAAGAGAGAGAGAGAGAGAGAGAGAGAGAGAAGTAGAACAATAAAAAGAGACACAGAGAGATAACAAGAGACAAACAAAGAGAGAGATTAGAGATAGAGAGAGAGAATAGAAGAGAGGAGTCAATAAGAAAGAGAGACAGAGAGAGATAGAGAGAGACAACAAAGAGAGAGATGAAAGCAGATAGATAGAGAGATGAAGAGAGAGAGAGAGAGAGTAGAGAGAAAGCGAGAGAAGAGATAGATGAAGAGAAGACAGGAGCAGATGAAGTAGAGAGACAATAGAGGACAGAGAGAGAGGGGGAGGGGGGAAAAAGTAGCAACCGATAGGAAGAGAGAGAGAGAGAGAGAAAGAGAGAGATAGAGAGAGAGAGAGAGAGAGGAACAATAAAAAGAGACACAGAGAGATGACAAGAGACAAGCAAAGAGAGAGACATATGAAAAGAGAGAGAGAGAGAGAGAGAGGGAGAGGAAAATTTAGATAAGCAATGACAATAGAGGAGAGATATCTAAGAGCGAGAGACTAGAAGTAGCATAATGAAAATATAACCGCAATTTGAGAAAGATAGAGAGATAGAAAAGTCGAACAAATAAAAAGAGTACAACAGAGATATGAGCGATAACCCTAAGGCAGTCCTCTGAAAATAGAGAGAGATAGGTTAGAGAGAGAGGAGAGGTAGTAGAGCAATGAAAATATACACCGATAGAGAGAGAGAGAAAAGTAGAACAATAAAAAGAGACACAGAGAGATGACAAGAGACAAGCAAAGAGAGAGATGAAAACAGATAGATAGAGATAGAGAGATGAAAAACAGAGACAGAGATGGAGAGAACCAGAAAGAGAAACAGAGAAAACCAGACACAGAAAGAGAGACAGAGATAAAAAAAAAAGACAGAAGTACAGAGAGACAAAGAGAGACAGAGATAAAAAAAAAAGCAGAAGTACAGAGAGACAAAGAGAGACAGAGAGCTGAAAAGAGAGACAGATGATGATGATGATGATGATGATGATGATCCAAAACCCACCTGCTTTTTCTCATCCGGTGGGAGAATCTCTCTCTGCGGAAGAGAAAGAGAGGAGTGTGTGAATGAACGCAGGTTTATAACCTGTGTGTGTTTGTGCAGGATTCAGTAGGAAACTCACTTTTCTCTTCACGATATATTCCTCAAAATATTCCGCTTGGTTGGAAATCCAGAACATCGTCACCGGGAACGAGAGATACAACATCATCTGGAGGAGAAGAGCCGAGGCAACACACTGTTTACTTCTGTACTAAATAGTGTGGGAGTATACACACACTGTACTACTATACTAACATACTCACATACTAAACAGTATACACACACACCACATCACCACACACAGTGCTGTACTATACTCCTATACTCACATACTAAACAGTATACACACACTGCTGTACTATACTCCTATACTCACATACTAAACAGTATACACACACCACATCACCACACACTGCTGTACTATACTCCTATACTAACATACTAAACAGTATACACACACTGCTGTACTATACTCCTATACTCACATACTAAACAGTATACACACACTGCTGTACTACACTCCTATGCTCACATACGAAACAGTATACACACACACCACATCACCACACACTGCTGTACTATACTCCTATACTAACATACTAAACAGTATACACACACTGCTGTACTATACTCCTATGCTCACATACGAAACAGTATACACACACCACATCACCACCACACACTGCTGTACTATACTCCTATACTCACATACTAAACAGTATACACACACTGCTGTACTATACTCCTATGCTCACATACGAAACAGTATACACACACCACATCACCACACACTGCTGTACTATACTCCTATACTAACATACTAAACAGTACACACACTGTTGTAGTATACTCCTATACTCACATACTAAACAGTATACACACACCACATCACCACACACTGCTGTACTATACTCCTATACTCACATACTAAACAGTATACACACACTGCTGTACTATACTCCTATACTCAACATACTAACCAGTATACACACACACATCACATCACCACACACAGTGCTGTACTATACTCCTATACTCACATACTAAACAGTACACACACTGTTGTAGTATACTCCTATACTCACATACTAAATAGTACACACACTGTTGTAGTATACTCCTATACTCACATACTAACCAGTACACACACACACACACACTGCTGTACTATACTCCTATAATAACATACTAAATAGTATACACACTGCTGTACTATACTTCACACTATACTTACTCACATACTAAACAGTACACCAAACCACATCACCACCACACACCCTCTGTACTATACTCCTATACTCACATACACCTACTAAACAGTATACACACACACACCACATCACCACACACACAGTGCTGTACTATACTCCTATAGTCACATACTAAACAGTATACACACGCCACAACACCACACACTGCTGTACTATACTCCTATACTAACATACTAAATAGTATACATACACATAACACACACGTATACACACACCTGTGTACTATACTCTATACTAACATACTAAACAGTATACACACACACACACACACACACACTGTACATACTCCTATACTAACATAGTAACCAGTATACACACACACACACTGCTGTACTATACTCCGTATACACACACACACACACACACACCACACACTGTACTATACTCCTATACTCACATACTAAACAGTATACACACACAAACACACCACCACACACTGCTGTACTGTACTCCTATACTCACATACTAAACAGTATACACACACAAACACACCACCACACACTGCTGTACTGTACTCCTATACTCACATACTAAACAGTATACACACACTGCTGTACTATACTCCTATACTCACATACTAAACAGTATACACACATCACATCACCACACACTGCTGTACTAACATACTAAACAGTATACACACCACATCACTACACACTGCTGTACTATACTCTTATACTAACATACTAAACAGTATACACACACACTGCAGTACTATACACCTATACTCACTATACTACATACTAAACAGTATACACACACACTGCTGTACTGTACTCCTATACTCACATACTAAACAGTATACACACTGCTGTACTATACTATACTCCTATACTCACATACTAAACAGTATACACACACCACACACTGCTGTACTATACTCCTATACTCACATACTAAACATACTAAACCACACACAGTACTACACACACTCACACACTGCTGTACTATACTCCTATACTCACATACTAAACAGTATACACACACTGCTGTACTATACTCCTATACTCACATACTAAACAGTATACACACTGCTGTACTATACTCCTATACTCACATACTAACAGTATACACACACTGCTGTACTATACTCCTTATACTAACATACTAAACAGTATACACACACTGCTGTACTATACTCCTATACTCACATACTAAACAGTATACACACACTGCTGTACTATACTCCTATACTCACATACTAAACAGTATACACACACTGCTGTACTATACTCCTATACTCACATACTAAACAGTATACACACACACACTGCTGTACTATACTCCTATACTCACATACTAAACAGTATACACACACTGCTGTACTATACTCCTATACTAACACAGTAATACAAATACTGCTGTACTTACTCCTATACTCACATACTAAACAGTGCACACACTGCTGTACTATACTCCTATACTCACATACTAAACAGTATACACACACTGCTGTACTATACTCCTATACTCACATACTAAACAGTATACACACAATGCTGTACTATACTCCTTATACTCACGCATACTAAACAGAATACACACACCATACACTGCTGTACTATACTTCTATACTAACATACTAAACAGTATACACACACTGCTGTACTATACTCCTATACTCACATACTAAACAGTGCACACACTGCTGTACTATACTCCACATACTACAGTCACACACACTGCTGTACTATAACTCCTACACTCACATACTAAACAGTATACACACTGCTGTACTACACTCCTATCTACTCACATATACTGTACTATACTCCACCATACACTCACAACATACACACTGCTGTATATACTTCTATACTCACATACTGAACAGAATACACACACACACTGTGTACTATACTCCTATACTACATACTAACAGTATACACACACTGCTGTACTATACTCCTATACTACTCACATACTAAACAGTATACACACACTGCTGTACTATACTCCTATACTCACATACTAAACAGTACACACACTGCTGTACTATACTCCTATACTCACATACTAAACAGTATACACACACTGCTGTACTATACTCCTACTACTCACTCACATACTAAACAGTATACACACAATGCTGTACTATACTCCTATACTCGCATACTAAACAGAATACACACACCATACACTGCTGTACTATACTTCTATACTAACATACTAAACAGCATACACACACTGCTGTACTATACTCCTATACTCACATACTAAAACAGTATACACACTGCTGTACTATACTCCTATACTCACATACTAAACAGTATACACACTGCTGTACTGTATACTCCTATACTGACATACTAAACAGCTACTATACTCCTATACTCACATACTAAACAGTATACACACACTGCTGTACTATACTCCTATACTAACATACTAAACAGTATACACAATACTGCTGTACTATACTCCTATACTCACTTACTAAACAGTATACACACACTGCTGTACTATACTCCTATACTCACATACTACTAACATACTACAACTACACTCCTATGTATACACAGTATACACATACACATACTACATACTACAGTATACACACATTGCACACACTGTGTATACTCTATACTACACACTGCTGTACATACTGCACACTACACACTACTGTACTAGCATACTAAACAGTACACACACACATCACATCACCCCACCCCACATACTACCACTGCACACTGTTACCACTTTTTAGATGTATTACTTGATGTTTACTAGCTTTAGCGCGACTAGCATTACCGCGCAGGTTATTTGTTTATTTATCTATATTACTTATGAATTATACGTGTTATCGTTAACTTTCTCTTTCTCACCCGAAATATTTCGATTTTCACTCCCATCTTCTTTACCGCGCGCCCGTCACAGAAAAGACCTGAGGGTCACCACAACCAAACACACCACACACCACACACACCACACACACACACACACACACACACACACACACACACACACACCTCACACACACACACACACACACACACACACACACACTCACACCACACACACCCACACAGTCCACACCCCACACACACACACACACACACACACACACACATCCCACCACACACACACACAACACACACACTGCGTATATACACACACTGCATACACAACTTCCGGTTTTAGTTTCCCCTTTAAAGTAAAAGCGCGATTTGCAAGACTGTGAAACTATTATTTAAATTTAAATACATTAAAAAAACATTATTAAATATTCCCATATCTTAATATTATTTTTTTTTAACCAAATCACGTGTCTTTATTTACATCAGAGAAGAAAAGAAGATTTATTTTCGGCTTAGTATAACAAGTCCCGCCTCTTGTCTTACTATTGGCTAAGATTTTACCCCTAAACAGAATCCGTCCAATTGAAAGACACGATCGTGCCCTAATGACCAATCAGAATGCAGTAGCTGACTCTCTTACAAAACCCCACCGTGGCGGAGTGGGTATGACGTCAGAGCAGAGTTCATGACGCAATGCTGTGGTGTTGTTTTGTGCTGAGATGAAAAAAAAAAAGGGTTCACTCATTCCGAATCCAGATGTTTCCATGTTTCCTTCATTATCCACACAATCCAGAGGAAAATTCTTCTCTTTCACATCACCGGAATAATCGTTATATTCACTTTATATTATATTCATTCATCATTCATTCATTCATTCATTCATTCATTTCTACCGCTTTTCTATATATATCCGATCTTCCCTCGGGTCACGGGAGTCTGTGCCTATCTCAGGCGTCTATGGGCATTAAGGCAGGATACACCCTGGATGGAATGCCAACCCATCACACACACACACACACACACACACACACACACACACACACACACACACATTCATACACTAGGGACAAATTTTCCAAGGTGCCAATCAACCTACCGTGCATGTTTTTGGACCGGGGAGGAAACCGGAGAACCCGGAGAAAAAAAAAGGAGGGAAACCCCTGAGGCACGGGGAGAACATGCAAAAACTCCACCCACACACACACATGGCCGAGACGGGAATCGAACCCGGACCCTGGCGGTGTGAGGCGAACGTGCTAACCACTAAACCACCGTGCCCCCCTATCAAGGTGCAATATATAAGGGCCTGTATATATTAATGAACCTAACGTTATATTATATAAGCCACCGGGGCATTATATTTTGGGTATCTATACTTTACTGGAGTAATTATTTTCTGCCAATATTTTCCTTCTACTCCTGATATTTTCACACCTTATCTGTACTTTCTACTCCTGACAATTTAAAAACAGCCCTCGTTACTCACATTTCATAAAAAAAACAACAACAACAACAACAAATATCCAGATAAACGTCTCCATCCGGAGAGAGTGAATGTGATTGTGATTGGATGAGATCATATTAGACACACTATTGGTTTGTACCGGATCCATCGCACCTGCACACGACAACCAATCACGTCACACTCCAGCGAGGACGTAACCAGTGTTTGGTGTCGTCACTCAAAAAAAACACAGATTATTTCTTAAAAGTCATTCTTTCTCCACTCGTTTATCAAACGTGCGTTTTCTCTTCGTCCTCCGTGCAAATTGTGATACAGTAGAGGAGATTCTGTAGAGAGACGTTTCAGTAAATTAGAGATCAGCGCCGTCTAAGATTTTGTCTTTAATGCCATTTTTACCCCCATTATATTAATTTAATACTTTACATACTTTAAAGCAGTAATTTTACACTTTTACTTCAGTTAAAGACGTCTTTTTAAACTCTATTATCTACACTTCTACCTGAGGAACGAATGTCACTCTCTCTCAGTGTCTCTCTCTCTCTCCCTCCCTCTCAGTGTCTCTCTCAGTGTCTCTCTCTCTCTCTCTCTATCAGTCTCTCTCTCTCTCAGTGTCTCTCTCTCTCTCTCTCTCTCTCCTTGTCTCTCTCTCTCAGTCTCTCTCTCTCTCTCTCAGTCTCTCTCATTGGCTCTCTCTCTCAGGCTCTCTCTCTCTCAGTCTCTCTCTCTCAGTCTCTCTGTTTTTCTCTCAGTGTCTCTCTCTCTCTCTCAGTGGCTCTCTCACTGTCTCTCTCCCTCTCAGTGTCTCTCTCTTTCTCTCTCTCTCTCTCTCTCTCTCTGTGTCTCAGTGTCTTTCTCTCTCTCCCTTTCTCTCTCAGTGTCAGTGTCTTTCTCTCTCTCTCTCTCTCCCCCTCAGTGTCTCTGTCTTTCTCTCTCTCTCAGTAAAGCAGTAATTTTACACTTTTACTTCAGTAAAAGAAGTCTTTTTAAACTCTAATATCTACACTTCTACCTGAGGAACGAGTGTCTCTCTCAGTGTCTCTCTCTCTCTCTCTGAGGAATGAAAAAATCCTAACCCTACCTACTGAGGTAGAAAACGGTTGCCATGTTGGTTTATAATCACCCCTGTGTACATCTCCAAGCCTCTCACATCTGGCCCTCCCTCGCAGAAATTTCCTCCACTCGTTCATCACTGTGCGATTCTTCCAGCACCTTCTTCCATCACCGCACTGAACCCCAGTCTCAAAAAAAAAAACATTCTCTGTACTTTTTATTCAGGAGGTTTTGTAAACAAGCAGCCGTGTCACCCTGTAGACCAGGACTGGATTCACACTGAAGATAAGCAGGGATGAGTTTGGTTAATAATTTGGTATTATACTGGGAATAATACATGCTTGCTGCTGGTAGAAGTGTTAGTGACGGCCAGCAGGGGGCGCTCTTACTCTGTGTCGGTCCTAACACCACCGTATAGTAACGGGGGGGGGGGGGGGGGGGGGAGGATTTCTGTGGTCATTAAAAATCCCATAATGTCTTTGGATAAAGAATAGAGGCGTGTCCTCGGCAAAGTCACCCAATGGCTTCTGACCATCATGACCTCCTGATTGGTCTCACCAGTAAGCTGGTGTGTGTGGTGGGAGTTCTGGTGCACTGTGGTGGATGAGGATCAGGAGATCTCCCTCTCATAATGTACATGTGCTTCGAGTGTCCAGAAAAGCGCAATATAAATATAATGTATTATTATTATTATTCATTGTTAGAGAGACAGGAGCACGGTGGCGTAGTGGTTAGCACGTTCGCCTCACAGCGCCAGGGTCCGGGTTCGATTCCCGTCTCGGCCATGGGGGGTGTGTGTGTGGAGTTTGTGCATGTTCTCCCCGTGCCTCAGGGGGTTTTTTTTCTCCGGGTTCTCCGGTTTCCTCCCCGGTCCAAAAAACATGCACGGTAGGTTGATTTGGCACCTTGGAAAATTGTCCCTAGTGTATGAATGTGTGTGTGTGTGTGTCCTGTGATGGGTTGGCATTTCCATCCAGGGTGTATCCTGCCTTAATGCCCATAGACGCCTGAGATAGACACAGACTCCCCGTGACCCGAGGGAAGATCGGATAAAGCGCTAGAAGATGAATGAATGAATGAATGAATGTTAGAGAGACGGGACACTTTAGCACGTGACTCTGGAGAAAGACTGTTTAATGTGGTAATTTGTGTCTCTCTCACCAAAACCACAAAGGTACGCAAATTTCCCTGTAATAAACACTTTGTTTGTTGTGCTGGACGTTTGAGTAGAACATGTATTTCAGTGCTTTAAAAGATACTGATCAGAAAAATGTGTGTGTGTGTGTGTGTGTTAACCCTCTGTGCTCCAGGGGGCGCTGTATCATGGCTGTACCATACCTGGTCCTCACACACACAAACAAACAAACAAACAAACGACAGCAAATTAAAAGTAGCTTTTCTGTGGCTTCGTTTAACACCAGGTCTTTAAAAACGTTGTTTTTTTTGCTGGCAATATTTTCCACGTAGAGAAATAAAAAGACAAAACTTCCAGGATGAAATAAACAAATAAATAAACAAACAAACAAACCAAACCCAGAGACACAACAGGGCGACTGGCGTTTTTTTTTTTGTTTCCTTTTAATTTTCTATAAAAGAGATGAGTTTATATCATGATTATAACAGAATCATCAACCTCGATAGCTCACTCACATACCAAACAGTAATCGAGGGAAATGTTGAACACAACAAAAACAAAAACAAAAACAAAATACCTGAATAAAGCAAACTCCGTGTTTGAGATGCAGGTCAGAACATTCTCCGGTGAAACCATTTCTATGGCACATTAATGTCTGACTCGTTACTGAAGGAAAGAAAAGAAACACATTGAAAGGCGTGAAGGAATGAAGTTTCTTCTTTTACCTTTTTACAAAAAAAAAAGAATAAAAAAAAAAAAAAAAAGAATCGTGTATATTTATATTTATGTGGACTTCTTCGTCAAAAGGGGTGGAAGAGGAAAAACAAAAAGCAAACAAAAGAGCGACAGCAAAGCAACTCGTTCATGTGAAGGTGTTTTTTTTTTTTTGTTTTATTTATTTATTTTTTAATTTATTTACTTTTAAATGAACGCTCCGGGGAGGAGCACGATTTCCGACCGTGCCGCGTACCGAAGACCGACGCGCTCGCTCTCTCTCTCCGTCTCCGGACACACACACACACACACACACACACACACACACACAGTAGTGTACGAGTAACGCGGCACGGCAGCTCAAGAAGACACTCTTAAAACATTAGGAGAAAAGAAGAAACTCTCCGGGTGAAAAGAAGTCCAGCTAAAACTAGATTTAAACCTGGATATTTGTAAATGGGTAGAATATAAAATGTTTTTAATTATTTTATGCTTTTTTTTTTTTTTATGTTTATTTGTTTGTTTGTTTTTTTTACACAGGCCCCGCCCCCTTCCCCACACTAAATTGCAAGTTTTTCCTCCTCCTGAAAGGGAGAAAACAAAAAACAAAAATTCCCGGTTCGACCCCGCCCCTGCCCCGCCCCCGCTCCACCTCGCCCCGCCCCCGGGTCGGCCTCCTCCCCGAGAGTGTAATATATGCCAACTAGAATAGCAATACAATACAGGCACTGGAGAAAACACCATAGGAGAAAACTCAAGAAAACCTGCTTTAAAATGTGTGCCCCCCCCCCCCCCCCCTTCAGAAACAAAAACACCACCCGTAAACCTCCCCGTCCCGCCTTTCAGCCCGACTCAAATAAGATCATTAGAACTCACATCCACTAGAATTCAACAAGAACAATGATATAAAATCAGAACTGTTGCAATTTTTTGTATTATATTCTTTTTAACCCCGCCCCCCACCACCCGAAACCCCACCATCACACCCCCACCCCAACCCCCCCCCCCCCATCCATCATCACCATCATCACCCCGCCCTTTAAATCATCTCTCGTTAATCGGTCACGTTTAAGAACAGCGAACATCATTACCCACTCCGCTTGCTTATCATGAAAACGGAAAAAAAGATAAAGTGAAAAGTGCAAAAAAAAAAAAACATGCAAGAAATGTCCGAGTGCTCGAGACTTCAGAAGAGTCAGCCGGCTGCTCACACACACAACACACAACACACACACACACACACACACACACTCGAGCTGAACCACATTAATCTGGACTCTTTCCGATGTGTGTGGGGGGGGTCGTCTTCTTTCTAGAACGTATAATACAGGAAAAAGTATATATATATATATATATATATATATATATATATATATATATATAATTAGAATAAGAAAGAAAAAAAGGACGCTTTTGGGAAAAAAAATAAAAACCGAAATGAAAAAAAAGTAATCTCAAACTCAACAGCTCCTCTGACGATGCATTATAGTATAATTTAATTTTTTTTTTTTTTTTGCGTTTTTATAGTTATTTTTTATTTTTTTCATTTTTACTCGTCTTCAATTGTCGGAATAATGCATATATTAGGTATAATCTACTAACAAGGCTACCTAAACTTTCAACGTCTGGTGTGGAGGACAAGAAAATAGAAATATTTATATATTAAAAAAAAGAAAGGAAAAAAAAAGGGGGGAAGGGGGGGGGGATTTTTATAAAAGAAAAAAAAAAAAGAAAAAAAAAAAGAAAAAAGGAAAAATATAAAGAAGAAAAAAAAATCTCATGGACATTTGTTTGGCATAGACATCAGAAGAAAGGGTTAAGTGTTGTAAGAAGGTTTAATTAAAAAAAAAAATCCTTAAGAACATTTTTACAGTAGATCCTACATAATGCAAAAAAAACAAACAAACAAACAAAAACAAAGAAAAACGTGATAACACTTGTGTGTGTGTGTGTGTGTGTGTGTGTGTATTATTTATGTAGTTCAAACCCCTGGTTGGTGAATGTATGGTGTGTGTGTGTGTGTGTGTGTGTGGTATGACGGCGTGAACCTCGTCGCGCGAGATATCACGTAATGATCATGAGTTGTTAGCATAAATCGCTTGCTTGTGTTTAAAAAAAAAAATGAAAGGAGAGAAGTGAAAAACAAACAAACAAACAAACAAAACAAAAAAAAAATACCATACCCCTCACACATCTGGCAGTTACTGCACAGCCTACGACGGGTAAATCAGTACATTTAAACTGGTGTCATTTAGATATACTTCCACTGATACCGAGGTCCAAAGCATTGCTCCCATTCCTGCCAAAGAGCTCCCCCTAGTGGAAAAACGTCCTCTCCGTCATTTCCTGCTACTTGTATGGGGTATTTTTTTTTATGTTGTTTTTAAATCCAGGAATAATGGCAGAGAGGCAAACGGGTCCCAAGCTCAACGGGGTCCCTTATTTTCTTTTGCACGTTTCACCTTTATTCCTCCGTCCCCGCTAAGGCTACAGGGGGGGTGGGGGCGTCCTGTCAAGGCCTCAGCTCGCCCAGCAGTGCCATCGCTGCCTCGGCGGCGCGTTTCTCATGCTCTCGGTTGGGGTCTTTTAGCGATTAAAAAAAAAAAAAGAAAAAAAAAAGAGGACAATTTTCTTTAAATCCCTTACTGCTTCATCGGTCCGTTCTTTTTTGTTTTCCTCTGTGCGGAGGGATCCGTTATTTTGTTTGGGTCGTGTTTTTTTATTCATATATATATACATAATATATCATATATATATATATATATATATATATATATATATATATATATATATATTTGCGTTTTCCTCGTGCATTTCAAAACAAGTTCTCCTCGAAGATCGCCATCAGATCGCTTTGGAAATTCATGTCGATGGTTGCTGCCATCTGTAGGACAAGAAGAGAATGACGTTAAGAGCAGAATCTTTAACGAGTAACGCAAAAATAAATAAAGAAATAAATCGTGCACTTTTTTTTTTTTTTTTAAGAAAACGAGGTGAAATTCTGGTCGTTGGAGGCGTTTTGAGCTTTTACACACGGCGAGATCTCACTCGATCAGAGAGCAGAAAAGCTTCGATGGTGTGTAGACGTAA
>JACRUU010000007.1:4098118-4108118 GCA_030449085.1 Kryptopterus vitreolus
GTCCACCTTCACCGCGACATCGAGGGATAAAAATAACTTTCATTATTAAACACGTTTGCAGCATTTAATGATGGATGGAAATTCGACGCGAAACCTTCGCGGAGATGAATTCGAGCACACCCGAACATGAGGCACATTAAGCAGAGAAGTAAACAAACACACACATGCCGCCAAACAGATGGCGAGATGCTTTACTACAGGCGTTTACTACAGGCAACCGTCCTTGTTAGAAAGATTTTATTTAAGATAAAATATCTAATTGGCTGTTCATATGTTGGAAATGCACACTGGACACTTTGCACACACACACTAGAGAGAGGAGAGAGAGAGAGAGCGAGAGAGAGATAGACAGAAAGCAACATATAGAGAGGATATATATATATATATATATATATATATATATATAGATATATAGATATATATATATATATATATATATTATATATATATATACATACATTATACATATACATACATACATACATACATACATATATATATATATATATATATATATATATATATATACTATATATATATATATATATATATATATACCCACACATACACACACACACATATACACATACACACACATGCACAATATATATTGAATATTTTATTTTATACTTCTTTTCTTTCCGTTACACTGGTCACTTTATACACTATAAATAAATAAATAAATCTTATTATTATTATTATTTTTTTTTTTTACAAAGATGTCATTTTTATTTAATTTATTTATAATATCTGAACTATTTCATACTTTCTTTTCTTTCCATTACAACTGGTCACTTTATACACCATAAATAAATAAATATATCTTCTTTTTTTTTTTCCCCCACAAAGATGTTATTTTTATTCTATTTGATAATTATATATATATATATATATATATAATAATTTTTTTGTATAAATTTGATATATTTTTATTCTATTTGATCTTTTGTATTTACATTTATTTATAATGTGTGCACTATTTTCTAATTAATTTTCTTTCCGTTACACTGGCTGGTCACTTTATATACTATGAATAAATAAATAATTAATTTATATCCTTTTTTTTTTTTTTTTTTTTTTTACAAAGATGTAAATTTTTATAATCTATTTGATTATTTTTATTTATTTATTTACGATTATTGCAACTATTTTATACTTTCTTTCTCTTCCATTACACTGGTCAGACTGGTCCTTTATATACATATATATACTATATATATGTATAATATATTATATAGATATATATATATATTTTTTTTTTTTTTTCGATAAAGATGTCGTTTTTATTCTATTTTATTAATATTTTATATTTACATTTATTTATAATGTTTGCACTATTTTCTATCTGTTATGTTTACATGCTGGACGCTCGTAAACAGCATTTCACTGCATGTTGTACTATGTATGTATGTATGTATGTATGTACAATTCCCGCCCTTTCCCTTTCTCTCGGAGCGGTGACACACCTGGGGGTTTCTTCTTCTTGCGGAGACAGGACGAGACGTATCTCTCCAGCTCTCGCAGCGTGGAGGGTTTCAGCGTCTCGAAGTCGATCTCGATCTCGTCCGGGTTGGAGTTTTTGAGCGAGGGCTCGCGGGATTGGGAATGATGTGGACGACGCGGCCCAGCTTGTCTCCCGGCAGCTTGTTGATGTCGAGGCTCAGCTGCCGCTTCTCCTCGTACGACATGGGCTTGCATTTCTCGGTAGGAACCAGGCCTGCGGATCCCGGTCCCCCTGCCAGAGCCAGCTCTTCCATGGGGTCGGGGGCCAGGGACAGGTTGAAATGGTGGGAGGGGCGGCACCTGGCGCAGGAATGGAGCGGTTGTTCTTTATGCCCTCCTTTTTACTGCGGGACCGGGAAAGAATGATGTTATTATTTTATTATTTCTTATTAAAGCGTTCCAAATACATATAGTGATGGTTAATGTGGACTCGCAAGCAAACACTTGTTTCTCTCTATTTACCAAAATAAATAAATACATAAAACATGCTCTGTGGGTCACCTTGGCTTCTTGGTCTTCTTAGGCAGAGGATCTTTGTTGTTCTTGTTCTTGTTTTTCGGCGTCGGGAGAGCGGATGGAGGCTCCAGGATCTCGTCCAGTCCGGGGATGGCTTTCTTTTTGTGCTTGTCCTTCTTCTTTTCCTTCTTGTCTTTCTCTTTCTTCTTTGGTTTGCTGGCCTGGGGTTGAGACAGGGCTGCCAGCTGCTCGTGGACCGCCTTGAGCTGCATTCACACAAACAGCAAAGGTGATCACAGAGTCAAGCGTAAAACCCGAGCGGAAATGAACCAGGACGCGGCGTCTGACGTCGCTCTTCTATTTCTGAGGGAATCGCAGTGAAAGGATTTGGGGAATATAATGCAATGGACTGTTCATATCCAGAGTGAGAGGGGAAAAAAAAAAACTATGTCATGGACACATCAATATTCTCCCCATTGTTAAAAAAAAAAAATATATATATATATATACAAAAATATATATAAAAAAAATGTTGTAAATCGCCAAAAAACTGCAAGTGTCTGTCTGCTAAACAAATGTATTGTAAGTGCAAACATACTTTTGGCCAATAAAGCCATTTCTTTTTCTAAAGGAAACAATAGGAGTGCATGTACACGTGTGTTGTGTGTGTTGTGTGTGTGTGTGTGTGTGTGTGTGTGTGTGTGTCACTGTGTAGTTCAGTTATTAAATCTGATTGTCGAAGTGCGTATAGCGTATAATATACAGAGTAGGTGTTTATTATTACTTCAATTAAGAGATATACGCAAATAAAAAGTAACCCATTGAAACACTGTTGTGTAGTATGTATGTATATATATATGTGTGTGTGTGTGTGTGTGTGTGTGTGTGTGTGTGTGTGTGTGTGTGTGTGTGTGTGGGTATATATATATATATATATATATATATATATAGATATATATATATATATATATATAATATATATATATATATATATATATATATATATACACACACACACATACATACATACATACATATATATATATATATAAGTAGTTATGGGTGTGTGATTGTCCGCCCCCACCGCCATTATTTTTATTATTTATTTATTTTTATACAGATAGTACTTAAAATGTAAAGATTTTACTTCAAATTAAACATATTTAAGAAAAATTAAATGACAGATTATTCAAAAAAAAAAAATTAAAAAGTATAAATACACAAAAAAATTCCACCTCTAAATGTAATTTGTTACGTTCCCACCTGTGATAGTATGTTTTTGTGAGAGACAGAAAGTCTCCATAAAGACTGCAGTATAAGTGGAATAAACCATGTTCTATTAAACTAATCAACTTCATATAACATGTATTATTTTATTATGTGTTATATGTTGTCCCTCCTTTAAAGCCCTAAATAAAATAAAAGTAAAGCCCCATTCGGACCTGCTCCTTGAGCTCGGCCAGCCTCTGCGCCCTCTCCTCCTCTGAATCGTCGGTGGAGGATTCCGACTCGGACGAGGAGTCGCTGGAGCTGTCGGAGGACGAGGGAGCGGCGATGGGCGGCTGGGGTTTCACGGGGGCCGCGGGGTGCAGCGCGGGGTGCAATGCGGTGTGCAGGGCGGGGGCAGGCGCGGGGGTAAAGACCTCCTCGGCTTCGTCCGGCATCTTGGCGAAACGCATCTCGAACACGTCCTGCAGAACGGAGCAGAGGACCTTTAGTGACGGGAAATCGCCGCGGCGTGACGTTTGTGCGTTTGCGCGCCTGCGTACCTGCAGTTTCCGCGCCATCACCACCACCTCGTGGTCCGGGGGGTTGTACTTGTAGCAGTTGGAGAACATTAACCGCACGTCTGCGGCGAACTCCTGCGCGTCTCTGTACTGTCTGGCGTCCAATTTGTCCTAAAAACAAAAACAACAACAACAACAAAGGAAGCGGTCAGAACAAAACCAGTCCGTATGAAGGCGAATCCATGAACCACAATTTCCCACACGTCTCACCTTGATGGTGGCGAGGTCCATGGGGTGTTTGATGATGTCGTGGTAGTCGTGCAGTCCCAGACTCTCCACGTCCACCGGTTTGTAGAAAGGCCATGCGTATGCCGTGTGCTTCTTGGCGAACATCTCCTTCACGATGCCGGCGCAGTAGCGCAGCTGTTCCAGCACTTTGGGGCTGTTGGGGACGGCAGGGGGGTTAAAGCCGAGGTGGTGCTGAGAATCCGGCGCCTCTTTCTTGGGTTGTTTAGACGGCCGGGCGCTCTCTCGCCGCGGGAGGGTCTTCCCCGACTTGGACTCGGCGGGAGAGGACTCGCTCAGCTGGTCGTTGGCGGTGGGGGTCGTCGTGTCTGCTTTCCTCTTCTGGCTTTTTCTTTGCTGTGTTTTTGTGTGTGTGGGGGGGGGGGGGGGGGGGGTGGGGGGGGGGGGGGGGGGGGGGGGGGGGGGGGGGGGGGGGGGGGGGGGGGGGGGGGGGGGAAAAGGAAACAAAAACCAACCTCCCGGAAACAATAAACCAACCTCCCGATGAAATTCCCCATGAAACCATGCAAATGGTCTAAAAACACCTTTTTATTTATTTACTTGACTAAATTTGTATTTATTTATTTCATTTACAATAGATTTAGTTATATATGATTATTAGCTATTCGTTCAGAGCGTGACCACTCTTGGATGTGCTGAGGACGACTCACTTTAGGCATGACGCTCTGAAGCATCGGCGCAGGACTCTGTTGAATGAGCATGGGCGGCAGGGCGGTTTGGGGCGGGGGCGGGACAGAGGTCATGATGGCGCTGGGTGGGTTGCAGTCCGCAGGGCCGAGAGGAAAGGGCGGACCCAGCTGGGGGATCGTATGGGGGACGCGAGGGGGTAGGGCTTGCTGCAGAGCTACTTGTGGAGGGAGAGCTGGAGGACCTGGTATGGGGCCCCGAGTCTGTGGCCCTGGCGCGTGATTGGAGATACCGCGGGTCTGAGGCGTCGTCGATGGAGAATCCAAGCCGGGGGGGCCGGGGGGCTTCAGGTTCAAGCCTGGAGAGAGAAAAAGATGGTAGAGGGATCTCAAAAATGTATAAATACATATAATATAAATATATATAAAATGTATATGTATATATATATATATATAAACACACCACACACACACACAATATATATATATATATATACACCCCAATATATATATATTATATATATATCAATAATATATATAGATATATTTATAATTTATACATATATATATATACACACACACACACACACACACACACCTATATAATATATATATATATATATATATATATATATATATATATTATAATATATATATATATATTATATCATATATATAACATGGGTGGGACACACACACACAACACACACACACACCCACACACCACCACACACACACACACACACACACACAAAAGGGTGTACCTGGGTCCCTCCTGCCCCGACCACGGCCCTTAGGAGTCATGACTGCAATCTCGTTCTCCTCCTGGGGCATTTCCGAAATCTTCTGGAGGAATATTTTCTCCAGTGCCTCAGCCATTAAGACGATGTCATCCCCTGCCTGTAGGGGGCGATATGCATTATTAACACACACACACAGAGCCCCTGTAAGTGTCAGGACGTGAGTGATGGACCGCGTGTTTTTTTACCTTATTGTAAATGTAGCAGTTGGTAAACATGGTGTTGAAGTCTTGAATACATTCTTGGGCGTTCCAGTAGTAACTGTTCTCGAGTCGTTTCTTGATTGTTCCCATGTCCATAGGGTTCTTAATGATTTTATAATAGTCCTGCCGGGGAAGAGGGGGGGAAAAAAAAAGCAAGAGTAAGAGGCAGGGAACTCCTGGCAGAAGAAGGGGGGGGGGGAATAGAATAAATAAATAAATAAATAAATAAATAAATAAACAATAGTGAGTCACTCGAACACAAACCATCATTATACCTCCCTCTGTATGGTTCGGAAAACCTTAACCTTGCTTAATCAGCGATGTTTATTTCAGTCCTCCTGACAGATGACTGTACAATACACTATACGCGGTATATTACCGAGCTCCGGAATTCTTACTTCTGATTGGTCGACGCCGTAGTTTCGGGTGCTACAGCACGTGTTCCATTTTATAGCCGCCTTGTAGCTTTCGAAAGCCATTTTTGCCAAGCGTATGCGTCATTAAGTCAAAATCTACCGTTTTATCAGTCAATGAACATTTAATTTTATCAATAAAATTAAATCATGATGTAGAAAATTAATTCATTCATTCATTCATTCATTCATCTTCTAACCGCTTTATCCGATCTTCCCTCGGGTCACGGGGAGTCCTGTGTCCATCTCAGGCGTCTATGGGCATTAAGGCAGGATACACCCTGGATGGAATGCCAACCCATTGCAGGACACACACACACACACACACTCTCACATTCACACACTAGGGACAATTTTACACGGTGCCAATCAACCTACCGTGCATGTTTTTGGACCGGGGAGGAAACCGGAGAACCCGGAGAAAAAAAAAAACCCCTGAGGCACGGGGAGAACATGCAAAACTCCACACACACATGGCCGAGACGGGAATCGAACCCGGACCCTGGCGGTGTGAGGCGAACGTGCTAACCACTAAGCCACCACCGTGCCCCTGCATGTATTTATTTTTATTATTATAAAAAACTTCACTGCAAATGTGAATTAAAACGACCAGTAATTCACTTTTAATACGCGAGTCATTGTGAATGAACCGAATTCACTTCTATCAGGGATTCATTTAGCAAACAAAACACCTAAATAAAATCAAATTTCACTTTTTTTTAAAAAATAAAAAAGCCACTTTATTATTTAATTATACTAAGTGATATAAAGTCTTCCATCTTCAATTTTGTTTTTATTTTAGTAATCAAGCATTCTAATGACCATTCCATCGAGTGATCCATACCATACACACCATATTCCACTGCTCTATTTATTTATCTGCCTCATTACTGGCCTTTACATGTTTATTATGTATATACTGCTCTCACTGACAGTGTTACTGTTTACATGCACTACTTTTTTTATCACTGCTGCTCTACTTCTTCCTTTGCACAAGGTCGTTGTTTTTTTTTTTTATTTTATTTTATATTGTGTTAGTTGTTTGTTGTGAACACAGTCTTGTTGTGTCTTTGCGCTGTTTGCACCAGGTTGCACACGATGCACTTTATGTAGCTAGGACAAACTTAGTCTCGTCCTCAGCATTGTGTTGTTGTGTTTGTGTTATATGTTGTTTTGTGTAAGCACCGGGGTCCTGGAGAAACGTTGTCTCATTTCACTGTGTACACAGTCAGATATATGAGGTTGTAATGACAATAAAAACCTCTTGACTTGACTTGATCGGATTAAAAAGTACTTTATGTTCTTTATTAAAGAGCGATTGTAACCAACAGAAGGGGGCACGGTGGCTTAGTGGTTAGCACGTTCGCCTCACACCGCCACGGTCCGGGTTCGATTCCCGTCTCAACCATGTGTGTGTGGAGTTTGTGCATGTTCTCCCCGTGTCTCAGGGGGTTTTTCTCCGGGTTCTCCAGTTTCCTCCCCGGTCTAAAAACATGCACGGTAGGTTGATTGGCACCTTGGAAAATTGTCCCTAGTGTGTGTGTGTGTGTGTGTGTGTGTCCTGTGATGGGTTGGCATTCCATCCAGGGTGTATCCTGCCTTAATGCCCATAGATGCCTGAGATTGGCACAGACTCCCCGTGACCCGAGGGAAGATCGGATAAAGCGGTATAGAAGATGAATGAATGAATGAATGAATGTAACCAACAGAGAGAAAAGAAGGCAGGTCTCTTAAAATGAAAAACTTTTAATTAATTATTAATTTAATAAAAAAAAAAAAAAACTGCATTTTATTGCTAAAAATGCATACAAGTCTATCAGTGAACACACTTAGTGTATTTAATTGCCATATTTACATCAAAATACAGTGCGTTCAAAAAGTTCCTCAGCAGTGTACGTGTCCAGTCAAACTAATTAATCTCATTATTATTCCTCACTCGTATTAATCTATTAAATCTTGTGCAGTTTAGTGATGTGACATTCATGTCTAAGTACTGAGTAAATCCGTGTATTTATTTACGTATTTATCGACAGCTTAAAAAATGCCTTCCTGCTTCCTACACGCCACTTTGAATGTATTATATACAAAAATAGAGGCTCATGGTTCGTCTTTATTTAAAGTATTAATAATACATGGTTAGAGTCTTTAAAATAAATAAATAAACAATTTTTTTGCTTCATTACAGAATGCATGACGCCCGCCCCCCCCCCCAAAATAATGCTTTTTAAGTCATTTTAAAACTACACAGAGCAGTCATGTGAAAGGTGTTAACCCCTTGTTGCCTGAATTGTGTGTACGTATGTATGTATGTCTGTGTGTGTGTGTGTGTGTGTGTGTGTGTGTATGTGTGTGTGTGTATGTCCATGTATGTATGTATGTATGTATGTATGTATGTAGTAGTCTGTGTGTGTATGTATGTATGTATGTATGTATGTATGTATGTATGTATGTATGTATGTATGTATGTATGTATGTATATGTATGTATATATATTATGTATATAATATATATATATATATATAGCTATATATATATATATATATATATATATATATTCCGATCTTCCCTCGGGTCAACGGGGAGTCTGTGCCTATCTCAGGCGTCTATGGGCATTAAGGCAGGATACACCCTGGATGGAATGCCAATCCTTCACAGGACACACACACACACACACACACACACACACACACACACACACACACACTCACACACTACACTAGGGACAATTTTCCAAGGTGCCAATCAACCTACCGTGCATGTTTTTGGGCGGACCGGGGAGGAAACCGGAGAACCCGTAGAAAAACCCCCTGAGGCACGGGGAGAACATGCAAACTCCACAACTCCACACACACATGGCCGAGACGGGAATCGAACCCGGACCCTGGCGGTGTGAGGCGAACGTTGTAACCACTAAGCCACCGTGCCCCCTATATATATATATATATATATATATATATATATATAGCGCAATTTTACAAAACACAAATACACCGAGCATCATCAGTAACACCTGCGTTAAATTAGCCGACGCTCTGTAGTCTAGCGACACCAACAGGAGCAACAAACGCATCACTTTCTATTTGACCCGAATAGACATATTCACTATGTATTAAAAACAAAACAAAACAAACAAACCAAACAAACCAACGGGCAAAATATTTAGAGACTGCATCAAGGAATTGTTGCTCAGGAAATTTGCAAACGCGCTCCCTCCCCACTTTTAAGGGAGTGCAACGGGGGGATGGGGGGGGGGGGGGGTGGGGGGGGGGGGGGGGGGGGGTTGGGGGGGTGGGGGGGGGGAGGGGGGGGGGGAGAGATACTGGTTAGTCATCTTGCTTTGTCATTGTTTATATATTTGGTGTATCAAGAGCCTGACAACAAAGTGATATCACTGCTGAAAGCTCTAAAGTAATCATTACTTGGGAACACTATAAAAAAAAAACCTGTTTTGTTTTATAGTTTGATTTGTGTGTGTGTGTGTGTGTGTGTGTGTGTGTGTGTGTGTGGGGTGGGGGGGCTTGGTATACGACGACTTTCACCTAGTCTCTCTCTTTAACTCCATCACACTTGGATGGGAGACCGCCTGGGAATACCAGGTGCTGTATGCGTTAATTAATGTTTTTTTTTTTCATGATCAGATAAATAAACAAACAAACAAACAAAGGACAAATATGTATTTTGGACGGGCGTTTCTCGCTTACGGCCTTACCCTACCGCTTTGAGAATGTCTTTGAGATCTCGTCTGATCTGCGAAACCAAACCTGGTTGGGCCTGGTTAGTACTTGGATGGGAGACCGCAGTTGTGTGTACTGATAGAACAAACCCCTCGAGCTGCGACGCCTGCTAGAACCAGCACCAGCACCACCACCGTGCAGTGCACCACGGGGAAAATAAACAAAGACGCTACATTTAAAGATGCGAGGGAAAGGACGTGCTATGTTGTTCGACAAAGACACACTATATGTA